>QKWP01000252.1:353714-372156 GCA_003550325.1 Gigaspora rosea
CTTTGCAAGAAATCCAATAACTTTCCAGCACTTTGCACAAGCCAACTCAGCCTTTTGACACTTTGCAAGAACACACAACACCTTTCTTTAGCAATTTTGAACATTCAAGAATGCAAGTTTTCGCAAGTTTTCGCAAGTTTTCACAAGGTTTTGTTTTATTTATTTTTTCGTTTCATGTTTTTTGTTTTTGTTTTTATTTTTATTAATTTATTTTATTCTGGTACTTTGCGAAAACCTTCAATGATTTCTAAACTGCAAGATCTCAAAATCTTTAGAGAAATAGAAATTTGGAGCTTCGTTTATTTTTTTTTAGTTAGCTGTTTTTTGTTTATTTTCTTTTTTTTACTTATTTTATTAATTTATTTTATTTTATTTATCCCTTACTTCTTTCAGAACTTTGCAAGAAAACAACTTGACTTTACAAGAACACCAATTCTGTACTTTGCAAGAAGTCACAAATATGAGCGAATATAGTCGAATATGGGCAAAATATAAGCAAATATAATAGTTTATTTTTTTTGTTTTTGTTTTTTTATTTTTTTCAGTTTTTTTTTTGTTTTTTGTTTGTTTTTTTTATACTTATTAGGAAGTTGCGAATATGAGCGAATATTAGTGAATATAAACGAATATAATAGTTAAACAAAGAAGAAAAGAAATAATAGCTAACTACAGGGTAAGAAAAATAAGTGTATAGAGCTAGTATTATGCGACAAAGTATGAAAGTAGTTTAAAATATTACTATTTTTCATTTTCATTTTTTTGGGGTTTATTTTTTTTTGTCATTTTTTATATTTTAGAAAGCAGCGAATATAAGCAAATATAAGCAAATATTATAGTTAAAACAAAGAAGAAAAGCTAACTACAGAGTGAAAAAAATAAGTGTATAGAGCTAGCATTATGCAATGAAGTGCAAAAGGGTTCAAAATATTACTATTTTTTTCAGGTTTGTTTTTTTCATTATTTTTTTCGGGTTTAGTTTTTTTTGTTTTTATTTTTTTTTGTTATTTTTTTTATTTTTTCATAAAAAATGTATAATAATATATATTAAATATATAATATTGATTAAAAATATATATTTATTTAAAATATAATGTATAATAATAATAATAAATAAAAATAAATAAAAAAATATAAAATTTTATATTAAATTGCGAAACCTTGTGAAAACTTGCGAAAACTGTAAAATGTTTAAAAATAATAGTATTAATTAGCTGATTACTATTTTTATTGATAGTTCTCGTCATGGGGTATTTAAATGTGCATTGTTGCGATTTATTTCGAATTATTGTGATGTAATATTGCATAATTTTTTATATATGTATTTCGTAATATTCCGTAATTGAAAATTGCAAAATATTTTGCATCGATTCGTAATCCTTGCGCAAGTTTTTGGGCTGTAATAACTTACCGTATTATGGCGAAATAGTGCACATGAGCACTATTTCGAAAATTGCATCCCCTAAAAATAGCATACTGGGTTTCAAAATAACACCCATGTGCGTCCCGAAATAGCATGCACCTTATATAGTATATTGTTATAGATAAATAAATAAATAAATATAAATACCGTACAGGATTACTACCTGTTTACGTACAGCACATATGTACATGAATAACAAATTGAAGATCTATAATTTAGAAAATTATTTGCCGCAAAGCTATGTATTTTCTATTTAAGGAGATTATTTTCAAATAAATATTTATATACTGCATAAAAACTAGTTTGGTTTCGAAATAGCGCATATGCGCATACTCGAAATACCGCGCAGGTGATTGAAATACCACGCAGGTGTGTGCTATTTCGCCATAATATGGAACGTAAGATTACATTTATATAATTCGCTGATGTAGGTACAGCAGCTTGGATATTAACTCATACTCAGGACGCAAGCCTTGCATAAAAAGTTGTTTAACGAAATCAGCTAAAAAAACACCATCCGGGTCCACTTTCTTTTGTAATATACGAAATCGGTTGACATATCCATCCACAGTCTCTGTAGGTCCTTGCTTAATATCGAAAAGTTGTTTTTGCCAGATAGTCTTTTGCTTGGTGGTATTAAAGTGTGCTTTAAAAAAATGCTAAAAACTTTAGTCCTGAGCAGTATTATTAAAAGCATTGGGTAGTAGATTTAAGGCTTGGTACTAGTCCAGAGCAACTCCTTTAAAATACACAGGAGCGAGTTGGATTTTCCGTTTGGTACTCCATTTATTAGCAGTAGCATCGCTTCTAAATTTCTTTAGCCAGTTAGCAGGGTCTTGGGTTCCGTCGCCCAAGAGCAGCAGCAAAATCAGTTATGGCTTGTGCAGCAGCTCGTAAAGCAGCATCTCTCATTGGATTTTCTTTATCTAGTTGGTTAAGAAGTAAAATAGGGTTTAATTCTTCAGCAAGAGGTTGTAAATTTATTTCCTCGAATTGTTGTAAAGAGTCAGATCTAACAATAGTAGCGTCTTCGTTTTGAATATAATAGTCAAGAGAGTCAGTTAAGTTTTGGTTGTTAAGAGGAGAAGTATTAAGTAATGGAGGTATATGGCGTGAAGTAATGTTTATATCTAAATTAATGGTAGGATAACATTCGGTTACAGGTGAAGATAGAGAAACAGGAGTGCATCTATTTGCGCAACAGATTATGTATGTTTTGTAATGGTCTACACATATGTAAATTACCTGTTTACCTGTCTTTTTACGCAGGATTTAAATTTATTTATTTTTCTTTCTTTACTATTTTATTATTGAAGTTATAGTATTTACATAATACTTGCTATTTGATTTTTAAGGATTAAATATCTTTTTAAATTTTAATTTATATAGTACTATAAAATTTTCTAATTAGGTATTAATATGAGACGCATTGTATATAAAATTTACACGAACATATTTATTAGAATGTCTTTGAAAACATCATAAGTTCTACATAGAATTTTTTTTTGTAGTTATATGTATAATTGGACATTTAATTAATATCAGTGTGTAACCTGTCAAAGATAACGGTTATGCATAATTTTTCAATTAAAATTTACTATGTAGATATCGCACAATTCATAAATTTGTGTCTGATTATTTTTCACCTTGCGGACTATGCACAGCACACTAAAAATTTTTGTGCACAAATTTTTTTGAATTAATGCAGAAATCGCACAAAATAATTGAGTAGTGCACAGTTGTTTAATGTAGTGTTCCAAATCAAAAATCGATTAATCAGATTAATCAATTAATCGACGATTAATCGATTGGCTTTTCAAACATGCGATTAATCGATTAATCCGATTAATCGATTAATCGATCAACCCAATTAATCGATTAATTGATCAATTGAAATATATGAAAAACTTTTTTTTAACTATTTCTTCGCTCAAAAAAGTTTGTATTTATTCACTATAGTAATCGATTAGTCGATTAATCAATTAGTTAGTGCAATCAATCAATCGATTTAATCGATTAATCGATTAATTGATTAATCGGTTAATCGATTAATCGATTAATCAATCATTAAAAAAATTTTTATCCGATTAATCGATTGCATTTTTTAATCCAATTTGGAACACTAGTTTAATGTCAAGCACGAAACAAATAAAAAACTTGGAGCAAATTAATAATGTATTATCTAAACTTGTTTAGACATTCCAATTCATAGTTATTTATATGTATTAAATTTGAAATAATCCAAGCAAACCTTAACTCTTGAATAAATAAAAATGTGATTAACATAAATTTATTAAAATAATCAAGATAAAATTTGGCACAGTTTTTTATATTCATACTCGACAATAAATATCCAAGTGCATAAATTCTCTTTTAATATGCCGATATACGAATGTACTATATGCCGCATACATATAATTCATAGACTATTTTATCTAATTTGTCTAGTTGAAATATCACTCTTAAATGATCTATTCTTACAATATATGTACTAGATTTTTAGTTACAAATATTTAAAATTATACCTGTTTTGACGAACAGATATTGTAATGAATAATTTTTCCCTTGTTTCTTACTTCCGTATTTGTATAATCCTTTAAGTTGTTACATACCTTCCATAATTGTATCGCCATAGCCATGTTAATCTTACCTTTCTGTTATTATATATTCTTAGTGGCTTAATTATATAAATGCGGCTCAAGAAGCGTAAACGTAGTGTAATAGTGTAAACGTAGTAGTAAGACCGTGACCTAAAAACCTGGCAATTCAATCATATAAGGTTAGATTCTTTAAGTAATAATGAAACACTAATACTGGTAAATCATAAAATCAACACCATGATTTTAAGCATGCTTAATTTGCAATCTAAACCAGAAAATTAGATTTATTAGATAAGCTAAAATCATAAAAAAATAAGGCAAAATTTAATTATACTTACTCGGATAAGATTGTAACTTAGAATCCAGTAATGTAAATAAATAAAAGCTATTAACTAGTAGCGAAAAGGCAAAACATTTAATTCAAGTAAGACTATTAAAATTTAATATAAATGTGAAACTAAATAAAAGTTGGGTTTATTAATTGAATTATAGAACCACAAAACGAAGTAAAAGATTAATAATTATCCAAATAAATGATGTGGCCGTGCATGATATTTAAAGATCAATGTAGTAAAAAAGGGTGAAATATTTAATAATACTCATTTATGCAAGATCATTAAGGGTAGAGTACAACGATCTACATTTTAATAGTGATCATGTTACTAATTTTTTTTACAATAACATTCAATTGAAATCAGGTGATGATCATATGTTATTGCATGTTATTTATATTGTACTACCTAGAAAAATCTTAATCGTCCTAGAAAAATTGACGATATATACAAGTAGATTTTTTTAATATAATTTGTAGCTTTAAAGTTTCACTACCAAAATAGAAGGGTTTGACCTATATGCCACAAAATTTTGGCCAAAATTGGATACATTCTCAAAAATTTTTATCAATTGCGTATTTTTGCCCCTATATAAAAATTTTTTTGTATGACGATCATATATGAAAATGATCGATGTTGTACTCTACTCTTAATTAAAGCCACAGTTTTCAAATGTTCTTGTATTTTAATATAGTATAATAGAGGTTAGGTTTATTAATTAAATAACCATTTTGTGAAGGGCAAAGTATTAATAACCTTTCCAAGTAAATGATATGGTCGTGTATGAGAGCTTCAAGTATAAATTAATTATAATTAGTGAAAAATTTATATGAGTAAAACGATAGAAAATAAAAAATAAAATTTTAATACCATAGAGTAAAAGCCTTATAGAAAGATTTATTTTCTGCACATGAATTCTAATATTGTATCTCTCTATAAAAAAAGTGTATTTTTGTTGTAAAATACAAATTGAATATTAAATTGTATAAAAATTTTTACATATTCTACCAAAAAATTTAAAATAACTTAAAATTGCTTTACATCCTCGCTTTGATTGCTTCGATTGTTTAATCATTTTTCTATAAAACAAAATAAATTAATTATAACCATGCTCGATGAATATAACCAAAGTGACATGATTGATAAATTGAACCAAATTGGTATAATTAGTGAAAATATTTATGAAATTGAACAAATCGAAGAAGATTTAGATAATAATACTAAAATCTATACTCATCTTAAACTCAATACATATGAGGATGAATTAAATATGTACTCTCTAACATTTCCAGGGCCCATTATGTTTGGCATGTCAGAAGAGAAAATAAAAAATATATATTAAATTAAACATATTTATGGCATTGTTCTGGTAGTCCCAGAACTGTAACTCATACCATTGATCAGGATACTGCACATTTGCCAGGCCGTAATAAACCAAGACCAACTCAGAAACCATCAAAGAAAGTAGGATGCAAATCCTATTTAAGAGTATTAAAAAAATGTAATAAGGAAGGAGATAAGGTTCAAATTATGCATTATACACTTCACAATGGACATAGCCCTGGCAGCGATGAAGACTTGCATAACATTTGTTTATCTCAATATGTAAAAGATTGGATTCGAGAAAGGGCAAGGAATGAAATGAAACCAACACAAATTGTATTATTATTTCATAATCGTGTTAACCAACTTTGTAACAATAGTGACTTGGGTTTCTTACCTCTAACCCAAAGGAAGGATGCCTATCTTTCTTATCGACGTCTATAATATTGTCCATGAAGAAATGAAAGATGTGATTTATCTAGGCAGTAAAGAAAAAGGATATAGTGAAGGTGTATCTGTTGGTGAATGGATCACCTCATCCCAAGAAGACGGGTCACATGTTTGCAGCAACGTAATTCGGGGATCAAATTTGGTTTTTTTTTTTTTTGACCCAATTTTTAGGCATCTAGGATGTACTATAATATTGGTTTCTTGTATATTTAGGTTTTTTATATGAGTTTCAAATGAAATTCCAAAGAGAAATGCTTAAATCTAAAAGTTCTGAAACTGTTTGTTTAGATGGAACTCACGAAACAACATCTCATAATATACACCTTTTTACAATGATTATAAAAGATGATAATAGTGGACATGGTGTTCCTGTAGCACATCTAATTTCAGAAAGAAAGGCAAGTGATACATTAATTTATTGGCTTAAAGGTGTAAGAAATAAAAATGAAGATTGGGAACCACACAGTTTTCTTATGGATTGCGATGATGCACAACAAAAGGCTGTTCATGAAGTCTTTTCTAATGCAAAAATTCTACTTTGCCAATGGCATGTAAAGAATGCCTGGCAAAAAAACAAAAGTAAAATCAAAGCTGAAAGTAACTACTTTGAGGATTATAATGATGGCATTCACAAACAACCAAAAAACAGGTTAGTAATATAAATCAAAATTGATTAATCTTTAGTTAGTTGAGCTGGCAATTAATTGATTAATAGTTAATCGATTAATCAGTTAATTGCCAACTCAACTAACTAATTGATTAATCAATTAATCAATTAATCTTTTAGTTAGCTGAGTTGGTAATTAACCAATTAATCGATTAAATATTAATCAATTAGCAAATAATTGATTAACTATTAATCAATTAGCAAATAATCGATTAGTTTATTAATTAAAAGATTGGTTATTTATATTTTTTAATTAAAATTTTAATACATATTAATTAACTAATAAATTAGTAAATTAATTAAATAATAAACTAAAAAACTAATCGATAAATCAATACACTAATTTATGACACTAAAACAGGTAACTCAAAAGACTGCATTAAATGAGCTTGGTTCCATAATGCAGCTTCTTGATGTTTCACAAGTCTGTAAGACGCTTGAAAATTATTTTTCTAAATGGACTAATTATGGTGAATCTAAATGGGCAGAGTTTATAAAAAGTGAATATTATAGTAATTATGAAAAGTGGGTCAATGCTTATCGATTATATGAGCATCAGGAAATGAATACCACAAATTATATTGAATCTTGGCATAAAAAATTCAAGTACACATACCTAAATGGAAAACAAAATCATCGAATCGATACACTAGTTTGGACCTTATATGCTGCTCTAACAGATGCCGAGTTTGAATGTAAAGCTGCTAATTTAATGATCAGAAGAATGAAACCAAGACAAAAAGAACAAAGGCATCAAGAACTTGAAGGATCAAATTTGGAAAGTTATAAAATGCCTGGTGGTCGATGTTTTTTCATAAAGTCTTCATCTACGAATGAAAACTATGAAGTTAGTATTAAAGAAGCTATGCAAGATACCACTAATATAAAGCCTGTGGATTTTGAATGCAATTGCCCGGATTTCAAATTCTGTGTGATTGGATGCAAACACATATATTGTGTTTGCTAGAAGTTCTATTCAGTGCAAATACCCGAAGTTTCTTATACTCAGGAAATTTAGGAACCTGAAGAGCCCAAGCAGATTGTTGATATATCTTTTGATGATTGGGTTACTGCTATTCGAGAAGTTTGGGATAACCATGATCAAGAAAATAGAAATCTTATTACTGCTGCTGATATGGAAGTAATTGTAAGCACAGGAATAAAACAGAAATCTAAAATTCCTTTATATGATAATTTTTCTATTCCAAGTTCCACGCTAAAAGGAACTAATTATAATATAAAAAAACAATTGAATTAGATATGATATTAAATCCTAACATTAAAATAAAAAAATAAAATATAAAATATGTTTGTGTTTTTTTTGGTATGTACTATGTATGATTTAAAATTTGAAATATTTACATTAGTAAAAAAATTCTTTAAATAAAAAGTTATATTTAGTGTAAATTAACTTAGCAAATAAAATACTGTAGACAATAATTCTTTTGTTCAGAAGGTTTAATATATAAATACATAGAATACTATATAAATCAAAATAAGTTAAATCTAGATTTTTAAGTATTAAATAGCGTTGTTATATAAATTCACTGTAGTTTTATATAGTACTTAGCTTTTTCACGGGATTTAACCTGTTTCTAAATTTTGTTAACGGAGTCTTAGATCAGTCTCAGATCTTTTAAGTATTAAATAGCATTGTTATATGAAATTTATAGTTTTGTATAGCACTTTACTTTTTCATAGAATTTAATTAACCCATTTCTAATTTTCTTAACGATTTTGTAAGCTGTAATAGAATTTTTCTCTTATATATGAACTTTTATTTTGTGATCAATTTTGATTGGTCATGTATGCTAAATTATCACGAAATATGCATAATCTGTTGCGCAAATAGATGTACTCAGGGAACAGTTGTGCAAGTAGCATGAAAAAAGGTTTGTTGTAAATAGTGGAGGAAACGATTTTGTTGTAGAGAAGTAGTTTCTCGAATATAATGATATGGAATTTCTGAAATATGTAAGGAAGGAAACTCAAGTTGCGGAGGAATTGGTATATAAGTATTAGTAAAGGAACCAACACCAGTGTCAGCTAATTGTTCAGGACCTAAGGTATATACAAATCTGGGCAGAGAAGTATTAAAGTTTAATTCAGTTCTTTCTAATTGATTCTGGAAATCAAATAGAAGGTTTTTAGTTCTTAGTTGAGTTGGAGCAAGTGTAAAAAGTAAAAGGTTCTTGATGTAAAGATCAAATAATGTAGCTTCAAAATCGAGAGGTAAGGTAGGTACAAGAGTATAGAGTGTATATGCAAGGAGTAAACTAGCAATAACTTCATTTGGGTTTAAAAGGTCATTGTTATAATAGCAACTAAAAACAATATCTCGAGCAGCAGCTCTAGCAGTATTATAATCAGTAGCAGTAACTAAAACACAGTAAGTGTCATTTGTTTTTGTGGATATTGGGTAGCAAAATAGATGTCTCGATATGTTTCCTAAAATCATTGAAAAGAATGGTGTAAATTAGCAACAGGATAACAGAAGTACAGGATAAATCAGGATAGTAGGTTTGTAAAATGTTTACTGCGAGTGAGAAAGGATAGCTTGTTTCATGTATTTCAATTTGTTCTAAATATAGTTCATATGCTCTATTCATATAGAGAAGTCAGTTTCCAAGTCTTCAAAGAAACTAATAAAAGAATAATAGAAATATTTCCAAAAATAAAAGATTAGTAGTAAGTTGTTAACAAATTTTTAATCTCCAAAATATAGCAAATAATTAATGTTCTACAGAAAGAAAATTCTATGTAAGTAGTAAGAAAATAATAAGAGTACAATTAAGTTAGTAATAGCCAAAAAAAATAAACAGAGTTCTGCTAAAAGTAATAATAAGATTTTCAAATTCTGCAACAATATCCAATAATTTTAAATAGGTTTCTCCAGAAGACGCCAAATGTTACAGTACTGGAAGCCTTCTTTAATTCTGATAAAGTAACAATCACACAGCTTCTGAGATCCTTAATTTGGGTGTGAAGTAGTGTGCAAGAGGGAAGTATAGTTTCTTTTGTGTTTGTAAAAAACTACACACTTCTCTAAAGCAGTTTGGTATAAAATAACAAGAGATAATAGACAGTTTATTAATTTAACAAGAGGGCTGTCTGTTCCTTAGAAATCCCAAGAGTTTATTAGGAGAATAATTAATATAAAGGAAAATATAAAATGCAATGTCTGGATCTATTTAAACAAAAAGAAATAAAGTGGGTTTATATATCTATTGAGCTAAGTATCACTATGCGTCGTTAAGTGTCATTAAGCGTTGTTAAGCGTCATTAAGCATCGCTAAGCGTCATTAAGCGTCGCTAAGCGTCATTGAGTGTTATTGCACATCAATTTCACATATCACTATTACTAGATACAGTTATTACAAAATTTCCTTATGAAGTTCTAATTTCTTAACTAATTTCTACCAAAATTAACTAAAGCCTATTCTATAACAATGTAACCATGGTGGAAATAGCAAAATTCTATAGTGGAAATAGGCAGTCCCATATTTTATCATTATATAATTAATTTAGTTAGACCTTTAAAAATAGATGTTACAGTCAGACCTCTCTAAATGCATATCGTTGGGACCAGCTCTGAGGTATGCATTTAAGGAGGTATGCATTTAGAGAACATTTATTTTTATAAGTCAAAATGGCGAAATGTGGCGTGCTTCCATCTAAAAGTTGTTTTCTTTCTAAGCTAACAATACATGTCCACTAATTGAAAGTTGTAAAGCTTGTCGAGGCGCATCTAACGGTGGTTAGATAATCCAAATCGGCCCAGTGGATGGCGAGTTACCGTCGAAAAACGATTGGCCGACTATATAAAATTACATATGAAAATCACTATAGGCGAAATGTGGCGTGCTTCCATCTAAACCTTTTTTCTTACTAAGTTAACGATACATGGCCACTAATTGAAAGTTGTAGAGCTCGTTGAGACGCATCTAACGGTGGTTAGTTCATCCAAATCGGCCCAGTTGGTGGCGAGATATCGTCGAAAAACGATTGGCCGACTATATAAAATCTCTATGTAAACAATGTTTTACAGAGATTTTATATAGTCGGCCAATCGTTTTTCGACGATATCTCGCCATCCACTGGGCCGATTTGGATGATCTAACCACCGTTAGATGCGTCTCGACGAGCTCTACAACTAACTTTCAATTAGTGGACATGTATCGTTAACTTAGTAAGAAAATAACTTTTAAATGGAAGCACGCCACATTTCGCCTATAGTAATTTTCATATATAGTCGACCAATCGTTTTTCGACGATAACTCGCCATCCACTGGGCCTGTTTGGATGATTTAACTACCATTAGATGCGTTTCGACGAGCTCTACAACTTTTAATTAGTGGACATGTATCATTAACTTAGTAAGAAAAAAACTTTTAGATGGAAGCACGCCATATTTCGCCATTCTCCAGTTGATAGGTGGATTATCAATTAAGCAAGTCATATGATATACAAAATCATAACATGTAGTCCTGATTTGATTGGCCCGTGGTCACGTGATATGCATTTATAGAGGGATTTATATAGATGGAGCATAGCAGAAGTTCGTTTTGATTGGTTGTTAAAATACCCCAGAAAAATGTCGATCACACCTCAGATAGATTACCGCCTATACCCGAATAAAGTTTATTATGAACTTTTAATTCTCTCTAAAGACGCTTTTACAGTGTATTTAATACAGTTTAATAATTACTGTTTTAATTTAAATTTCACGAAATATATATCTATATTTTTATTACACGATAAATATATTATTTTACAAAAAATACTTTAAATCAGCTTCACAATACATTATTACGCATACCCAAAAACCCTAAACACTACCACTATTACAACTTTTTGTATCTAGAAACGTTATTTTATAAATTATATCCATAGCCTAAATATATACAATAAAAGGTTTTAGAATAGTAATTCAAAATAGTACCTTTTTTTTTTTATTTGTAAGGTAAACAAGCCCAGTTAAAACAACATCTCACAATTTCACTTACTAATTGCTTAGATTACCGAACCACCTTCCCGACCTTTCAAAATATTCACTTCTCATCTAGTTTCTTGAACTACCGTATCTCGCTGTATCTCTCATTGAAAAACAGTAGGTTTAAAGACGAAAAATAGGTTGCTTAAGTTTATTGTTTCGTTATGTATTACAAAAAAAAATTTTTATATGGCATGACGATTTTTACTAATAAAAGTATTTTAAAAATTACAATTGACTGTATAAATAAATGATCATTGCCAATCATATTTATTCAAATTTTAGCCAATCAAAACGAACTTCTGCTATGCTTATAGATGGGCCAAAAAATAGTATGCATATGCAGAATAAAGAATATGCACTTATTTATTAAGCCCGTTAATGGGCCAGACAATTAATATACATTTAAAGAGGTTATGCATTTAGAGGGAATGCATTTAGAGAGGTCTGACTGTATTTCTTTATTTATACTAGTGAACTGAACCTTTTGAACTTCTTACACTGTACTTATAGTATTTAGCGAACTATACTTTTTACACTTTTCGAACTGCACTTTCTATACTTTTGAACTTATTGTATATCATATTTTTCTATTTTAGTATAGTTAGTAAAAGACAATAATAAGTGTCACAATAAAGTAAAAGTTATAAATACTTGATCTTTTCACTTCAATAAAGGATAATTCAGTTGAGTTTAAACTTTGAAATTCTCATAGTAGAAGTTAAGTTCCCTAATATTATTCTTTTGTTTTAACAAACACTAAAATAATATTCTGTTAAAAATACCTATTCATAATTAACTAGAGTAGAAGAAAAAGAACTAATAAATTTGTATTGATCTCTTTTATATGCTCCCACATTACCTGATTAAACCCTGATCCTATTAAAAATACCTCTTCTTGTGATCTAAATTCGTAATCTGATTACATAAGAATTTTAATAATTAGAATTTAAAGTAAAGCCCTGTGACTGATTTTTAAACTTTTGTAACATATAATATTTAAACCAAATTTATGATTGAAGCATATACCAATTTAGATTTGCAATTATTAATCAGATATACAAAAATATTTTATAATTAAATTTGAATTAAGTCAAATTACTAATCTGAATTAAATTTTGAATTATAATTGAATCTGTTGAGCAATCTAAATTCAATCCCAAATGGTCTTTTTAAAATAGGATCAAAACACTAATTGGAATTAACATAATTTTTATATAAAAAAATCTGTTTTAGAACTTACTATTGCAGTGATCTAGTATGTTGTTAAAGTTGAATTAGTTGCATTAGTATTATTATAATTTATATAAAAAAACTTAGTTATAGAACTTATGACATATAAAGTAATTTTTCATTTTTATTATCTGTAGACACATTTTTTAATTTTTTAAATTTTTTTTTAGTTTCTAGTATTATTTAATAGAACTTTAATTTTTTGTAATTGCCCAATAAAACTAATAAAAAAAATAACTACTGACCCAATTTTTTATTCTTTGTACAAAATAAAAAATTATTCTTATAAGGCAATTATACTGATTTTTTTTTTGTAAATATAAAAGTTCTTCAAAAAATTATATTTATTTGTAAAATTTAATATATAAAATGTATAATTAATTTATTATTTATTGTAAAATTTTTTATACTTTATATACTAAAATTTTTTTAATAATAAAAGTTACAACCCATATAATTTATAAGAATTTAAAAGCTATGGTCCTAATTCCATGGATATATAATTAACTTGATTTTTTTTTTTATATTAAAGTTCCTGCTATGGGTAATAAGTCTTTTTATTTAAGTATAAAATCAAGAGAACTACTGCAGGCACCCAATATTTGTTACATGAATAAGAGTACAATACAACTAGCTATATATACAACTTTTGGTTTTCTAATTTAAGTAGTCTGCTCGAAAGTTCTACACTAGTTGCTATACCTGCAACCCAACTAGAGGATTGCCTATTTAAACCCTCTGGTCCAAGCTTTACCTGCTAATCCTACTTGTATGCTAGTATAGTCCTCTGATACTTTAGTCAGTCAAAATCAGTCCCGATATCCCTTTAGGACTAGTTTATTCTTATGAGAAACTAAATAAAGCAGTTCAAGTCCCACACAGATATTCTTATACTTCAGTAACTTACACATTTACTAAGACCAATACTTGCAGTTAGGAATATCTTGAACTACTACTATTATCTACTTCTGCTTTTGTAAGGTTTACTTCAACCTCAGTACCTACTATCACTTCCTACTGGTCCTTTCTTGATATCTCACAACTTCCAATTCAGTTAGCTCGGAAGAGTCAATTTACCTAGCATTAGATGCTTTATAGTTTTCTTTCTCTAGTACCTAATTTCAAAACATAGATCCTTTTTCTTTGGTGCGACTCTGGTGGTCTGGTTGGTAAACCCTCTCCTCTAAAGGTCTTGTTGTTTAGTGTTTCAGCTCTAGTTTCCAATATTCTGGTTCTGGCAGCACTATTAAAGATCTTTGCTACCTTCTTACTCAGAACTTGCTAAACAGATTTCTATTTCTCTAATTTCTTAGGTTTGTCTGTGTAATGATATACAACTATATCTGAAAGCTCCTATTCAAGATAGTGTACAAGGCTACAGATAATATATCTAAATGATCGATGAAAAGTAGTTACCAGAATACAGGTCTATTTTTTCAAAGCATTTTCAGTAGGATTTGAATTCTAGACCTGTAGCTTGGGTAACAACTTACCAACTTCCCTAAGTTACCATACCCAACTTGATTTTTTGTTAAATAAATTAAACAAAATTTGCTAAATAATATGTTTATTACACTAAATTATATATAATATAAAATTTTTTACAAAATTTTAACAAAATTTTATTAATAGACTTGGCTGCTTAAATGTAAAGTATATACAAAAAATTAATTTTATTTTTATAAACCATGTAACTTGGAACTCTATAATTTGATTTGGACAATTTTGGTACTATTCAAATTATCTTAGTAAGATAATTTGAATAATACCTAAATTATTACAAAGTCACAAGATATACAATTCATAGAAATAGATTTAATTACAGAAAACACCTTATATTTCTGAATCCTGTAATCCAATTTGGATGATTTTAGCACTATTAGATTTATCTTAGTAAGGCAATTCTATTAATACCAAAATTATCCAAATTGAATTACAAAATCTTTTTTTTTTCTGTTTTACAACTGAGACCTTGCTCGACCTTTATTTATTAATTCAATATTATTACATGCAGAAGGAAATAATATGTAACAATTATATAAAAGGCTAAACTCGAGCTTCATGATGGCCTTCCGCTACCAATCAATCTTTACCCGTGGCCCAAAGTTAGCTGAACAAAGTTATTATAACTTCAACTCAGACTTCTAAAATAAAAATTGTTAACATCAATAACCTTGTTCCAACTAACTGGCCCAAGTCACAGTATGTTAAACGAAAAGCAGTCATATGACCCAGACTGCTTGAAATAAAGCTTCTAGAATCTTCATCCAGTAGTTTTCCCATAGATCTCGCACGTCCTTCCACGTTACTTGTTTCCAAGCCAGTCATGATGATTATCTCCAATAAGGTAGGTACCTTTCCTTTTTGGGAGCAGTAAACCCTGCAGATCTTTTGGAGGGGGTAAGCCAAATCGCCTACTTTTACCAAGTCACCACAAAACAACGACACCAAAACAAGTTCGCCTGTAGGCTTAGTAGAGACAGTGGTTCTTCCCGTATAGTCCAAAATCCATTAAAGAGCTGCCAAAGACTTCTCAGGTTGTGGTGAGTGATAAACTCTAAGCTTGTCAGCAGGTAGTCTATGAACTTTACCTCTAAATGACAAGTGCCAGTTTTGTGGTGAGTGACAAACTCTAAAGCTATTAGCAGATACTCAGTTAACTGTATCCCTAAATAACAGCCGCCAGGTTGCATGTAATTGATGGTTTTTCTCTATTTCTTTGAGACTTTACTTCTGAAGTGTTAGCGTATTTGTTGGTACAGGTAATTGATAAATAGAGTTGCAGAAGATCTTTATAAATGAAATTTTTTTGACCGAATCACAAAATCATAAGATACACAATTCAATAAAAATATATTTAATTTCAAAAAATAATAAATATAACTTTTATTTCAGAATAATGTGATCTAATTTGACTAATTTTGGTATATTAGAATTATCTCAGTGAGACAATTCAAATAATACCAAAATTATTCAAATTGGATCACAGGATCATAAGATATTATGAAATATTATAATCCACAAAATTAGAGCAATCCATAGAATTATATATGATTACCTTATAATCTTAGAAAAAGTATTATTCTATTAATTTATAGTAAACTAAAAAATCAACTTTGTATTTCTATTAATTTACAGTAAATTAAAAAAAGCACTACTAACTAATTCAAGTTTCAGATTTGTATAATATATATTAAAAAATCAAATTTGTATAATCTAATCTTAGAAGTAAATATTATTCTATTAATTTATAGTAAATTAAAAAAAAATAAAAAATCTGACTAACTAACCAAAGTTTTTAAATTTTAAATAATGCAAACTAAAAAATTAACTTTGCATAATCTAATCTAAGATGTAAACATTATTTTTTTAATTTATATAAATTAAAAAAAATCAGATTCCATATAATACAACATGAAAAATTGGCTTTGTGTGGCCTAATCTTTAATGTGAACATTATTCTATTAATTTATAGCAAAGTAAAAAAACAAAAAAAACAAAAGAAAACCAATCTAATCAACTGTCTGAAGTTTTCAAATTCCATATAATACAAAACAAAAATTAATTTTGCATAATCTAATTTTTAATATAAATATTATTTTATTAATTTACAGTAAATTAAAAAAAATTCAACTGATTTACTGAAGTTTTCAGATTCTATATAATGCAAATTAAAAAATTAACTCTGCATATTCTAATTTTAAATGAGAACTTTATTTTATTAATTTATAGTAAAGTTAAAAAAACAAATAAAATCTGATTAGCTGACCAAAGTTATCAAATTCCATATAATGCAAAATAAAAATCAACTTTGTATAGTCTAATCTCAGATATGAACATAATTTATAGCAAAATAAAAAAAAAAATAATCTAACCAACTAACTAAAGTTTTTAAATTTTACATAATGCAAAACAAAAAATCAATTTTGTATAGCCTAATTTTAAATATGAACACTATTCTATTAATTTTTAAGTATATTAAAAAAACAAAAAAAATAAATCTAATTGACTAACTGAAGTTTTCAGATTCCATATAATACAAAACAAAAAATCAACTTTGTGTAGCCTAATCTTAGATAAACATTATTTTATTAATTTAAAGCAAAGTAAAAAATAAAAGAAAAAAAATTTGAGCTACTAACTAAAGTTTTTAGATTCCATATAATACAAAATAAAAAATCATCTTTGTGTGGTCTAATTTAAGATGTGAATATTATTTTATTAATTTCAATAAATTTAAGGAAAGAGGGTATGAAATCATTTTTATATAGTTTTTATATAGTATTTTGAAATTTTTATATAAAATTGGCATATGCTACTAATAAACTTTTTTTAAATTACAACTAATTTTTATTAAAATTTTACAAAAAATAAATAAACCAATTTATTTATTTTGGTAAAATTTTGAACTATTGTTATATTTTAAAAAAGAATATTTCTAATTTATACCACAGGTAATTATTACCTATAGTCAATTTGCCAATTAAAATTCAGGATCAGGTGTAACATGTAAATCAATCTTTGTGTAACAAAAACAAAAAAATTTTTAAAAAATTGCTAAAATTGCTTCTAGCCTAAAAACTTGCCTATAAACTACTTTTTTTTATACAAAAAAAAAAATTCCTTGTAAAATTTTGCTATAAACTATGCCCCCCTGCCCTATCCCAGTTCTTACCCTTATCCTAATATTCAAAAAATTTAACTTTTACTTAATAAAAATTGTTTGTTTTTATTTATTTATTTATTACAGGTGATAATCACCTGTGGTGAACATTAGTTAATTTCTTTAAAAAAATATACTTGTATATATCATAAAGTTTTTTTGGGTTGGCCAAAAATTTTCTGGGTTATACAAAATCGCTAATGCTGATTGGTCAATTTATAGAAATTTATATGTTAGTTTTATTACTAAATTTTAATAACCAATCTTTAAAATTTCATATCTTATCAAGTTTTTAACCAATTTTAATAAATTTACTATTATTAGAATCAGAAAAGCCTGCTCTACAAACTTGGTTTAAAATAAAATTATTTTATTATCATAATTTTTTATAAAATTAAGTATAAAAAAAATTTACCATTAAGTTTATATATAATTTTAATATACATCAGGAAATTTCATCTATAGATATTGATCGATATATAACACTTAATCATTTTATATTGATTATAAAATATCGCAATATATCGATTAACTGGATAAAAATCGATATATATCTAAATCGATATATATCATTTTTTATATTAAATCATTATATATCTATAAATCGATTATAATCAGAATTATTTGAAACGATATATAACAATTAATAGATCTTTAATGATTACATAGTGTTTTGAATCACCAGGTAAAAAAAAAAAACAAAGAAAAAATTTTTAAAAAATTTTCTATGCCTATCTAATCCATAACGTGTCCTAGATCAT
>QKWP01000252.1:379230-402789 GCA_003550325.1 Gigaspora rosea
TTTTATTTTTATTAATTTATTTTATTCCGGCACTTTGCAAAAACCTTCGATGATTTCTGAATTGCAAAAACACAAACTCAAAATGAAGATTTGGGGCTTTGTTTATTTTTATTTAGTTTGCTTACATTTTTGTTTTTTGTTTGTTTTCTTTTTTTTTACTTATTTTTTAATTTTATTTTATTTTATTTATTTTTTACTTCTTTCAGAACTTTGCAAGAAAACGATTTGACTTTTCCGGCACTTTACAAGAGCACTTTGCAAAAAGTCACAAATATAAACGAATTTAATCGAATATAAGTGAATATGAGCAAATATAAGTAAATATAATTGTTATTTTTTTTTGTTTTTGTTTTTTTTCAGGTTTGTTTTTTGTTTTTTGTTTGTTTTTTTACTTATTTTTTACTTTTATTTTATTTTATTTATTCCTTACTTCTTTTGAAACTTTGCAAGAAAACAATCTAACTTTTCTGGCACTTTACAAGAATACCTATTTTAACTTTTTCGGCACTTTGCAAGAAATAGCGAATATGAGAAATATAAGCGAATATAAGCGAATATAAGTGAATATTAGCAAATATAAGGAATATTATAGTTTATTTTTTTTGTTTTCATTTTTTTATTTTTTTTTGGTTTCGTTTTTTTGGGTTTATTTTTTTCGTTGTTTTTTTTAATAATATATAATAAAATATGTAATATTTAAAATATAATATATAATAATAATAAATAAATAAAATAAAATTTTATTATATTTCGAATAATTTAAAATATTATATAATAATAATAAATAAAAAATAAAATTTTATATTAAATTGCAAAAACTTGCGAAATCTTACAAAAACCTGTTTATGTGAATATAATAATTATTAAATAATATTATATTAGATATATATCGATTAATCAACAAATTTTATATATAGATATATGTCGATTACTAACTGCGTAAGATATACATCGATATTAAATACCCCTACTGATTTCTATCGATAGTAATAATAATCGATATATATCTGATATAGATAGTAATCGATAAATATCTGATAAGATATATATCGATTACTATCTATATCAGATATATATCGATTACTATCACTATCGATAGAAATCGGCAGGGTATTTAGTATTGATATATATCTGACCAGTTAGTAATCAATATATATCTAGATATAAAATTTGCTGATAATATCTTTTACAGTAATAAGTCTTTCACTCAGAAAGTCAAACCCAAAAGAAAAGTTTTTTTTATCTCTATTTTAGTTTTCTTATATTTGATCTGAAACTCTTTATTCAAGTTGCTTCTAGATAAAGTTTTTGTTATGTACAAATATACTAATTCCAAAGTTTCCATAGATCAGTTCTTGAAACATTTGGTACAAGAAATTATTGAAAAGAGTTGAGCTTTGTATATAGTTAATATTAAATTTATTAGTAACTATATAGTTACAATGCAATAGTGCTTGAATCCAGATACTAAACTGGATATTCAAATAGATATTCTCTTTTTCTTTCTCTAAACCAAATTTATTTCTGGATATATGCTAGTTATCTGGTTTATAATCTGGATTGTATCTAGATTTATAGCTATTACTATAAATTCTAAAATATTCAAAAATTTTTTTAAATTTTTTTGTTCCATATAGTAAATTACCTAACTCATCAGAAACTATATTGCTATCTCTAGACTAAAGGCTTGATATAGTTTTCAGAGAATTAGGTAATTTAACAGATGAAACAGAATAGATTCAGAAAACAAAAAAATTTTTAGATGCCACAGAATTTATAATAATAGTATAATTTTAAAAATAATTTCTTATTATATAATGCTAGCCAAAATTGAAAAGCTTGATATGTTAATTCAAATTATATTATTCAACATTAGACTTTTACAAAAATTATCTTACAATTTTGGAATTTTTGAAGCCTATGAAACCAACATTCTACAATTGGTACTTAAACTGAAATGGGTATATAGAATTAGTATAATAAATACACTTTTTGAAAACATACTATATTTATAGCTTATGTGTATTTGCTGCTAGTAGCAGACCTTTAAAGTCAGATAGATACAGGCCTAAGGTGGGTTTAAGCCCATACTCATTTAATTTTAAAGGCCTGCTACTAGCAGCAAGTGCATATGAGATATAAATGAAGCATGTTTTCTGAAAGTAGATTCATTAAGCTAATTTTATATAATAATTTTAATTCAAGCACCAATTATGCAATATTGGTTTTATAGTATTCAAAAATTTTGAAATTGCATGGGTAATTTTTGTGGAAGCCTATTAAATATATCAAACATTTTAACTATATGAATTAAATTAATGACTGAATTTATATACCTAATTGATTATCTAAATAGATATTTTGTTTTATAGCTATTATTACAAATTCTTGAATACTCATAAATTTTCTTATTTCTCCGAATCTTTTTATTTTGTCCAGTAAATTACATAACTCTCTGTAAGCTTTATTACTATTTTTGAACCTTTAGCCTAAAGAGGACCCCAAACTATACATAGATAGGTAGCAATTTGCTTTTGCTTATTTTTGACAATTTTTTGTAGATCTTTTCTATATTTAGGAGACCGTTAAAGCCAGGTGCCTTTATATGTTTTTTTATTATTTAATTAAAATTAGTGTAAGGGTTAGTTAGGAGTTTGGGTTAGAAGTTTGGGTTAGGATGGTTATAAGTAAAATTGCTTTCCCAACATTTTTTATTAATGCTTCAAGACAGGTTTAGACACTTGTTTCTTGTATTTTTGGTGTTTTTCACTTTTTTTCTTTGTTTTTGTCTTGTCAGCTGATCCGTGATGATCAAAATTTACAATTTGATTGGCTATAAGTCACGTGATGGCACCTGGCTTTAACGGATCCCTATATTTAGTAATATTAATGCTTATTTTTGACAAGTTTTCTGTAGATCTTCTCCATTTTTAGAAATATATAACAATTTTTTAAAATTGTTGGCTATTTATAGATTGTTCAGGGTCCTGCCTAAAGGCAGTGATACAGTTTTTGAAGAGTTAGGTAATTTATAAGACAAAGCAAAAAAGATTTTGGCAATAAAAAATTTTTTAAATAATCCAGTATTTAAAATATATTTTTATAAAAGTCACAATAAACTTCTCTAATTGGCTAATAGTTAATTAGTATATAATATCTGAATCAAAAATTAAATTTATAATAGCTAAAATAAAAATCTGAATTTATTATCCACTTTGCAAAAATATAATCTGTTTTCTTTTATATTTAGAAACTCCAAATTATCTAAGTACTATTATGCAATAACTGTACATTAAAGAATTCCAAGTTTCTGTAAAGTTATTCCATTAATTTACAATAAATTAAAAAAAAACCAAAAAAAAATCTGAGCAACAAACTGAAGTTTTCAGATTCCATATAATACAAGAGAAATCTATGGACCATCCCTATAGGTTTTGTTAAATACTATCCCTCTTAAAATAAAAATTTTAAAAGTTTGAGCGAAGATATCTTGACAACTATCTAACGAAATTCAATGAACTTTTTTTTATTTGAATTCTATGCATTCATAGAATTCAAATAAAAAAAGTTTATTGAATTTATTCAGATAGCTGTTAAGATATCTTTGCACAAAGTTAGAGAAAAATCAAAATATCTATCAAAATAAAAGCTGCACCAAGATTTTTTTAAAACTTTGAACAAAGATATCTTGACAACCATCTGACCAAATTTGATGAAGTTTTTTTTTATTTGAATTCTATGCCTTTATAGAATTAAAATAAAAAAATCAACGAATTTGGTCAGTTGGTTGTTAAGATATCTTTGCTCAAAGTTTTAAAAAAATCTTGCTGTAGCTTATATTTTGATAGATGTTTTGATTTTTTTTTAACTTTGAGCGAAGATATCTTGACAACCATCTGACTAAATTCAATGAAATTTTTTTTATTTAAATTTTATGAATTCATAAATTTAATAAAAAAAAGTTTATTGAATTTAGTTAGATGGTTGTCAAGATATCTTCACTCAAAGTTAGAGAAAAATCAAACATTTATCAAAATAAAAGCTGCGCCAATATTTTTTTTAAAATTTGAGCAAAGATATCTTGGCAACCATCTGACCAAATTCGATAAATTTTTTTTATTTTAATTCTATAAAGACATAGAATTCAAATAAAAAAAAATACATCGAATTTGGTCAGATGGTTGTTAAGATATCTTTGTTCAAAGTTTTAAAAAAATCTTGGTGCAGCTTTTATTTTGATAAATTGTTTGATTTTTCTCTAACTTTGTGCAAAGATATCTTGATAACTATCTGACTAAATTCAATAAACATTTTTTTATTTGAATTTTATGAATTCATAGAATTCAAATAAAAAAAGTTCATTGAATTTAGTCAGATGGTTGTCAAGATATCTTCGATCAAAATTTTAAAATTTTTTATTTTAATTGGGAGGATAGCATTTAAAAAGACCTATGTGGATGGTCCATAGATTTGCTCAACTTTGAGCAAAAATATCTTGATGACCAAATGACAAAATTTGATGAATTTTTTTTTTAATTCTATAAAGGCATAGAATTCAAATAAAAAAAAGCTCATTGAATTTGGTCAGATGATTGTCAAGATATCTTTGCTCAAAGTTTTAAAAAAATCTTGGTGCAGCTTTTATTTTGATAGATGTTTTGATTTTTCTCTAATTTTGAGCGAAGATATCTTGACAACCATCTGACAAAATCCAATGAACTCTTTTTTATTTTAATTTTATGAATTCATAGAATTAAAATAAAAAAAAGTTTATTGAATTTTGTCAGATGGCTGTCAAGATATCTTCGATCAAAATTAGAGAAAAATCAAAACATCTATCAAAATAAAAGCTGTGCCAAGATTTTTTTTAAACTTGAGCAAAGATATCTTGACAACTATCAGACCAAATTTGATGAATTTTTTTTATTTAAATTCTATGCCTTTATAGAATTAAAATAAAAAATTCATTGAATTTGGTCAGATGTTTGTCAAGATATCTTTGCTCAAAGTTTTAAAAAAATCTTGGCACAGCTTTTATTTTGATAGACGGTTTGATTTTTCTCTAATTTTGAGCAAAGATATTTTGACAACTATCTAACTAAATTCAATGAACTTTTTTTATTTTAATTCTGTGAATTCATAGAATTAAAATAAAAAAAGTTCATTGAATTTTGTCAGATAGTTGTTAAGATATCTTTGCTCAAAATTAGATAAAATCAAAACGTCTATCGAAATAAAAGCTGCGCTAAGATTTTTTTAAAACTTTGAGCAAAGATATCTTGACAACCATCTGACCAAATTCAATAAACTTTTTTTTATTTGAATTGTATGCCTTTATAGAATTAAAATAAAGAAAAATTCATCGAATTTTGTCATTTGATCGTCAAGATATCTTTGCTCAAAGTTGAGCAAATCTATGGACCATCTTGTTAAATACCATTCTCCTAATCATAATAAAAAATTTTAAAATTTTGATCGAAGATATCTTGACAACTATCTGACTAATTCAATTAACTTTTTTTTATTTGAATTTTATAAATTCATAAAATTCAAATAAAAAAATGGTTATTGAATTTAGTTAGATGGTTGACAAGATCTTAGCTGAAACTTTAAATAAGTTAACAATATAATTATTGCATTATTATCATATTATGATTTGTATAGTTATTAGGCATTGTACAATGCATTATAAAAATATAGTTTTATATTATTGCCTTACTATATTAATATATATTTTATGCTTATAAAATTATTTATTTAATATTAAAAAATTGTTATAAATATATTATATTATTAAAAAAATAATAATTTTATTATATTAATTTTATATTTTATTATACTAATATAATGTACAAGCAGTACTATTAAAATATGCTATATATAATAATAAATATTATTGTAATAATAGTAATAAAAAGATAGTAGAAGTACCAATAAAGTACTAAAGATACCAGTAAAAACACCAACAAAAGCATCAACAAAAAAAATACCTGCAAAGAACCAGTAAAAATACCAGCAAAGGTACTGGTAAAAACTTATGATAATGTTAACGATAACCATAATAATAAACTTACAGAGATAGCAGCTATTGCAGTTTTGAACTTATAGAGATAACTATAATAGTTGTGATAGTTATTGGGTCTTTGGTGGTAGCTCTTGCAATTACTAGTTTAGTAATAATAGCACATTTATGGCAGTTACTGAATCTGGTAAAGATAACTATTGATGATACAGATAAGTCGATTGAGCAACTATAATGCTCTAGATAAGTTTATTGTACTGAAACCAAAATAATAAAGTCAAAAAATTATTCATAAAAAAAATAAAAATTCAAAAATATATAAAGCTGTTGAATTTATACTTAACTCTTTATAATTAATTGTTGGTTCTGGCCATAGAAAAAAAAATTTGTTATACTGTATAAAAATATAAAGCTCTCTTAAAAGTAAAATTCAAAATTTTTAGTTCATTATATCCAGAGTTCAATATTGAGAAATTTGTTATAAGGAGAGTCGATTGTATCTTATATATGTAAAATATATCAATATAAAAGTATTAAAAATATAGAATAATTAACGATTATACTTACATCCTAAAAGGTTACTATTTCAGGCTTAATCCTAAACGATAACAATGATAACTTGATTGCTTGATACATTTCATTGTTAATTATTCACATCAGCAAAAGATTACTTCGTTACTTCCCTAATCTTTAAATAATAACAGTAGTTAACTTGATACATTTCTGGAATTATTCATATCTGCAAACATTTGCTAATGTGCCTTACCTTCGATACTTTCTCAATTCTTACTGTATTTTCGCGAAATAACGCACCCTGGCGCATTATTTTGAGTATAGGTGCGTTATTTAGAGTACGCGCCGGGGCGCTATTTCGAGACATATATTGATTTTTTTGCCAAGTCGGATTTTCCAAATTTTCCATTGTGCTCGATTTTCTAAATAAGCAATGTGTTATAGATGCATATAAAACTTGTATTTCGTAATTTAACGCTATTCAGTATAAACTAAACAACACATACATATATGTACATACTGTATGTTATAGGATTAGTTCCGGGTTATCGTTATCAAGTTTTATATTTTTTATTTTTTTTTAAGTTGGCGTTCTTCAGCTTAATTTAGACATATCATTAGCAAATAGCAAATAACTTTTGAACTCATTTATTGCATTACTACTATACGGCACTGACTACTGTATCCCCCTGCTATAATACCCCAGTAGAAAGACCTGGTACAATTCATGGGTTCACAATTCAGGAATTGAAAAAGACCTGGGTATATATATATATACTTAGATTTAAAATCCTTATTAAATAATATTGAAACTATGTAAACTACTCCCCTATTATAATACTCTCCCCCCATAATTAGTACCCAGGTGGGTACTATTCAAGAAATTCAATGGTTTATTGTAAAGTACCCAGGATACTGTAGTCAGTGCCGTACGGTATACCAAATATAAAAAAGAATTTTAAAGAGTGGTTAAGCAGAAAATAGTTTGGCTTAGTGTCAAGGAAGAGTCAAATACTGTACTATAGAACAATAGAGTCTATTGTGATGGACCAATAATCGAAATAGTGGCATCTTGTATAACAAGAATTCTCAATTTTGAAAAGATATATTCTATTTAGATCGCTAATTTAATAATAAATGATCTTCATACTTAACAACTATATATAGGGGCACGTTATTTTGAGACGCGCCGGGGCGTTATTTCGAAACCATATATGCTATTTTTAGGGGGACAATTTTCTAAATAATGCCCTAGCCTGTTATTTCGCGAAAATACGGTAATTGAAATTATTGCATCAAAAAAGAGTTTACAATAAGCAAGCGCCTTACTGATTATTTCCCTAATTCTTAAAAAAAAAAAGTGGTTAACTTGATATATTCTATTGAAATAATTCACATGTGTTTTATTTTCATTACTTCCCTAATTGTTAGATAATAAAATCAGCTGGAATTATTCACATCAGCGAAATGATTGATAATGTGCCTTACTTGATTATTTCCATCTCTTGTATCTCTTATCTAATTTTTAAATAATAATGATAGCTACCTTAATAAATCTATCAGAATTATTCACATAGAAAATGTTTAATACTGTACTATAATGAACAGATGCCCTACTTGCGCTACTTAAATTTTTTAGCTCCTCAATTTTTAAATAATGACAAAAACTAACCTGATACGTTCTCTGTAAATTATTCAAATCGCTGACAATAAACAAATGCAAATTCTTAATTATAATTTAATACATTCCATTAGAACTGTCCACATCAATTATGCTTGATAATAAACAAGCGCCTTACTTTCATCATTTTTGCTTAATAATAAACAAGCGCCTTACTTTCATCATTTTAACTCCTCGATTCTTATAACAATAGCTAACTCGATACCTCGATTGGAATTCTTCGCATCAAACGTTTGATAATAATCAAGAGCCTTTCCTTATTTCTGCCTTTCATACATATATTATTTATATTCACTCACAGTCGATATTATGATGTAATTTTGAGTCAAATGCAATGTATAAGAAATATAAGAAAATAAAGAAAAGGGTTACATATCATTTTCGTTCTAAAAAAAATACCAAAAAATAATCGATAAACCGTACCTTCGTATTGAAACATGCAGTGACAGGTGAGAGTTGTGATGTGTAGTAATTTAAAAGTAGAAAAGATCGTAACCTACATTTTGTCAGATGATCTCCAAAGCAAAAAATATCAATGATTTAACTTACTTTTTCAAAACTTTCTATTAGAACCAAACAATAAATTGCTAATATATTTCTCAATAATTTCGAGTTTCATATCCATCTAATCAGGCTGCAGAAAAATATAAAGTCAAATTCTACAAGCTTTTAATATCATTTAGTCTGCGAAATGGAATTGTTTTCTATGTTATTTTATTTTTTTATTATAAATTTGAATGAAAATAATTTTTATGCTTACCGAAATTAAATAACAATCACTAGTGAACTCGATAGCTAATAAATGTTTCGTGAAACTGAATAACTTATTGTAAATATATATTTAGTTAACACGAACATTTAAGTAATAAATATTGTGAGCTTGAACAGCCCACAGTATTTAAATACTTAGACTAGTCGACACTCTTCATAGTCACATTCTAAACTAAAATTAAATATATAGTAAATATTAATTGCTTATTTTAAATACTTAAATTAATCGTTGTTCTTATGCTTACACTGAAGTTAAATTAAATAGTAAATATAAGTGGACTTGAATAGCCTATTTCAGGTACTTAATCGATATATTCAGTGAAACGAAATTAAATAGGAAATATGAATGGTTCCTATTAATAGATGTTCCACTATAAGAATATGAATTTATTTTAAACACTTAAGTTGAGTTCTTATACTTACAAAAATTGTAAATTCATGAGCTTGAATATATTATTTATTTTTAGATATTCTTTACACTTAAATTAATTCGAATAAAAAATAAAATTAAATAACAAATGTTCATAAATAGTTTTTTTTTTAAAATTAATTATACTTACATATTAACTTAACATGACCAAATCAAACGGTAAATATTCATGAAAAAATTGAACGATCAATACTATATCTGTGAATTATGAGACTAATGACTAAACATATGAAATTATTCAAAAAGTTGAATATAGGAACCTGGTCTGAATTCTAACAGATAATAGTGGAAAGCACGAGATAATGTAATAATTAACAATCCAGATATTGAGATCAATTTATATACATATGATGAAGTATGATGAATTTCGAGCAAGCAAATATGAAATTAAACAGAATCAGAATTCTTATGGCAGTGTGAAAATTGATAATCAAGGAACCCGATTGCGATAAACTAAGAATAATCAGATCTTGACTAAAGGTAGGTAATGTAGATACTGAAATAAAATGTATTGTCCTAGACGTTAACAAAATTATGAGTTTATAAATAATATAAAAATATATTCATGTAATTAGTAGGCATATTTGTCTAAAAATTCAAATTGTACCAAGATTAATAAATAAAATTAATGAATAAAATCCCTAAATATAATAATTAAACCAATAGTAAGACTTAAGTTTTTTTGTTCAACTAGAATAATTTAAATTGCTGTATAGTAAAAATCATTCCTAACATATTGGTTATTTGAAAAATCATGTAAAGTTGACGATGCACAAAATGAACATTTGACAAATTGTCTATAAGACTTATCGGATAAACTCGATACCACCGCATGTTTTCGGCAGCTTGTATTTCGTAAACTGGACAATAAAGAATAGGATCAAGTGATGAGCGTTCTCGCAACCAAATGAACGAATATACCAAACTATCATTATATTTGTGTGTAAATATCCCCTTTAATATAGTGTATGATCTACCATTTTCTTTCTGCATTTGTACTATGTTCCCAGAATGCAAAGTCATATATGTATCAAACATGCCATCAAAGTATAACTTATTTGATGGTAGAATTCTATACGCCTATATATCAATGCGGCCCTTTTTTGCATGTAAATATCATATGCACTTATAATGTCATAAGTAGGGTTGCGCTCTAAACCTACTAGTTTGGGATTTGGTAGAAACCCAAATAGTATTTACTAGGTTTTGCAAAATGTGTTTATTTTGCCGTAATATCAAATACTTTCAGCATGTAATCTATATTATGGCTAAAAATCCAAAATTCTTATATGTAAAAACCGATTTGGAATTTATCCCAAATAAGAAATACAAGTCGAATTAAAAATGGTCATACAAACTTTAATAGAAGATTCAAGTTTTTCACTTACTATTATAGTATTCGTGTTAGTTAGAACTGTATTTATTGCCGTGATCATAGAAATCAGCATTTGATGTTCTGCTTGAGCATCAATTTACTTAAATGACTCTTCTCTATTAAGCTTCACCCATCTTGTGGCAAGATTTCTGATTTACGATCATAGATTAATCAATGATAAAGGAATTATATAACCATATTTTATTAAATAGGCATTTTTTAAAAAATTATTAGCATTGGGTGCATAAATTTAATGAAAACTTAGTTGAAGTAATCAAAAAATTCAACTTTTATCATAGATGCAAAAGGTATTTTATAATTTATTTAATGTGATAACTACAGTATTAAATCTAACTAGAGGTCTAATCCGGTCAAAAAATATCTATCTATTTGAATACATATGGGCTGATTTATGGAATTGCCAATAACTTATAATATACTAATCTATTTTTGAATAATTTTATCACCAAAATGTTGGTCTCGATGAGACAGTTCTAATGAATCCAAAATCATCAAAATCCAATCACAGGATCCCAAGATAATTAAGTTTTGTATAATTTTACTATTAACTTTTACTATGTAGACAATCAACGTATGGATTGGTTTTACTATGTAGACAATCAACATATGGATTGGTTTTCATATATGAAAACCAATCCATACGTTGATTGTCTACATAGTAAAAGTTAATATAAAATTATACAAAATCTTAATTATCTTGGGATCCTGTGATTGGATTTTGATGATTTTGGATTCATTAGAACCGTCTCATTGAGACCAACATTTTGGTAATAAAATTATTCAAAAATAGATTAGTATATCAAAAGTTATTGGCAATTCCATAAATCAGCCCATATGATTCATTTGTTCATTCTTATTATATTCGAATATTCATTGAAAATATTGAATGAATATTCGAAATATTCATTTAATATTCACTGAATATTATTGCAATAGAATTCAAATATCATATAATCGAAGTTATTAATCTTAGTATCATAATTGATATTTCTTTTTTAGAAGTTCAAAATGTGAACAATTGGCACAAAGTTATAGTCTAGAAACTTTTCTTGGCATCATAATTGATATTTCTTTTTTTAAAGAGATTACATAATCCAAAATTAGCCAACAAGAATAAAATTTTAATACTATAGATTATATATATTCTGATTTTGCGTGATATAGTGATATAGTTATTTATACTTATTTTAACTTCAATTATATAATTTATTTGCAATTGCCTAAAAAAATTAACCGTTCATTTAACGGTTTAACCTAACTAGTTTTAATACCATTCCGAAAAGATCAACATCATTCATCCACCCCTTAAAAATTTTCACTATCTGGTCAAATCAAAATTTAAGTCATATAATATAAAATCAAACAAAAATGCCTTCAAACCCTAACTCTACCTAAGCAGAAGCAAAATTTTATGCGATTAAATGTTTTCAACCCTTAGTTATCTAAGGTATATCTTGATTTTAGTATAACAATTTTAAATATTTTAACAACTTTCGGATTATAATTTAGATAACTCGATATATTGTAAATCACATGATAATTATACCATATTGGAATTCTTGCTTTTAGGACTATTATAGTCCCAAAAGGAGTTCTTTTTCTTTTAGCAAAGATCCCATATTTAAGAATAATGACGACTATATTAAAAGATAAATGAAATTATATGTACTATAGTATGAAGGCATTTATTTAGAAATAAAATAAAATAATATTAATAAAAAAATGTGCACAGATAAAAAATCCAAAATGAACCTAGGGTAAAATCGAAAGTTTGAAACCTTATTTTTATAACAAATACATATTATTTTTTTAATAAAATAAGTCAGCACTTATGAATAATAAACCAGATCATGATAACTGAAATTGAATTGTACACGTCGATGGTTATAGAATATATAAATCTTTTATATTACCTACAATTAATATACTGTACATGTTATTTATTAATAGTTTAATTAACAATTCTTGTCTATTTAGGGTAAATGAACTTTGTTGAAATAAACTTGTTTACGTATACAATTGGTTACATAAGTACCAAAATTGACCAGTCAGAATTGAATTTAATAATATATCAGATATAGAAGATAGCAAGCGATCACTTGCTTTAAGGTTAGAACTTTAGTAATAAAAGATTATAGTATTACAGTATTATATAGTATAGATCTACACTGCATAGTAAATTTCTAATTCGGTTTCAAAGCCTCACTGCTTATAAAATGCAGTTACTTCTGTCGTGAGTAAAAAAATTTTTTTTAAAGAGTTTAAATTTTATTTTTTTTAATTGGTATAGATAAATTTTTTTTTATTCTTACTTTTTTTACTATTACATTTTTTTATAGTATTGTCGTCTTACTATGCTGTCGTTGTGGTTGTTTTTTGGAGCTTAGGTATTGTTATAAGGTTACCGTATTATATTGTTGTGGTATTATAATGCTAATATTATTTAATAACATAACAGATAAGGTGTAAAAACCCCAGTTACAAAAGAAGCATAGAAGAATTTGGTCCAAGTTTTAGAGCTTTTTAGTTATGGTTGTATTTTGTTCTATACATTCTATTTTTTTAATTATTAAACCAAGATACTAATTTTTGCTTGTTTTCTTATTTTTAGATATATAATTAAAAATAATTATAAAAATAGATAGATTTGGAGCCAAAGTATAGGCTATAGACATGCTTTTTTTAAAGCAGGCTTTGGTCTGTCTATATGTCTCCCATGCAGCTCAAATTTTTTAAATTTTGATTATATATTAAGCTTTATATATTTTTTAAACTAATATATAGGTATTTTACGCCGAGTTCAGTTTGACAGACGTAACTTATTTATGTATTATTTTTAAGTATATTAAAGTTATAATATATATATGTATATTATTCAAATTATAAAATAAAATATATATTAAATCTATTAAATTTATTTATTTTATTAAACAAACTTGTTTTATAATTTATTTTATAATTTATTTATAATTTTTTTTTTTACTTAAACCCTAGTTCTATTGCTAGGGGCTTGAGTGGCGCTCTTTATTCAAATTTCAAAGGTCTTATATTATATTTTTATATCAGGGTTTCTATTCTAATTAACCTATACCTCCCTCCTATCGTCCATTTTCCCAGGGGATCCAGCCGGCCCACCATGCCCTGGTGCCCTGTACATCACAGATCTTAGGCAGCTTTAAGGTCGTCAATGTCCGCCGGTGCGCTATATAGGTTGGCCATTTTTTCTACACCCCAGGAGCACTTTCCATTTTCAGTCGGTGCGGTATCATCAGGTACCCTTACACATTTCTTGATTTCCTTTTATAGTGGATATCCCTTATGTTTACGATGTTTCTTATCAGATTTTCTTTTCTTTTCTGGACGCCACATAACCCTCGTGGCTATGTCACATAGCTCTTATCGCTGTAGTACTATGTCCGTAGATAGAGAAGAAGTGCGAAGCCTCACTGTAGATCCTGGCTATTCGTGGTCCCAACACAGTTTTTGTCATCCACTAGACTCGAACCAGCGAACTTGCGAATGCGACCCCGGAGTGCTAACCACTGCGCTATCCGATCCAGGGTCTTTTATTAATAATTTATATATTTATTCATTGAATATTCAATGAATTATTTGGTGAATATTTTAAATATTCAAATATTCAATTCAGTGAAAAATTAAATATTCGAATATTCAAATACTCAGTGAATATCAAATATACTATTCATTGAATCCGACCTCTAAATCTAACATAGCATTTTATTCTATTTAGTGAATATTCACTAATTTATGGTACGTATGTTAAATGTGTTAAGCCTATCCAATATGTTTAAATTTATATTCATTATTAAGGACAAATGATTCTTATTATTTTTATTTATAATAATATGAATATGAAAAAAAACTCAAATATCAAATAAGAAGAAAAACTCGAATATTAAGAAAAAAATTTTGGGTAAGGCTCAATATACAGATTGAATTTGTAGTTTTACTCATATAAATCATCATCATTTAATACATCCTGGACCAAAGACTTACTATCGAATTCCATAGTAGTTTCTTCTTCATCCATTAAAGTAATTTCTTCTTTATTATTTGCTTCAAATATCGGGTCGGACTGATCTACCAAATCCTGAAGAACCTTTGTAATATCAGTTGCTATAAGATTCTCAATTTCTATTTCATCTTTGTTTTTATTTGATCCATTATTATCCACTTCTGCAAAGATTGTTTCATTTACTACACTACTATACAATTCCGCTTCTTCAAAATTTTTATCATAAAAATTTAATTCTTGTTTTATGTTTGATACATAGAAGAAGTATATTTGCACTATAATTTCTAGTCTTGGAACTTGAAGTCGTGTGCGACGTCCTTCACTAAACCATTTTAAAAGTGAAAATTTCGTTCACAATTGGCTTGAGAGGGTGCGATGGCAAACATAGTCTTTGCTAGTTCTTGTAGATGCGAATGCTCGTTTTCAACAACTCCCCACCATAAAGCAGATGTTAAATTAGAAGAATATTCAAGATTCCAAGGTGCAACTCCTGCTTTGTACTTGATTAGTTGACATACTAATTCACGACATTCTTTGTCATTATGATGCAAGGTTTAATAGTAATGGACTGCCAATTCGCAAATGTTACTAAAGTTTTCTTTTTTAAGACCATGAGTTCAGTAGTTTGGATGGAGGAAGTAAGTTAGAAGGTAAGGTGAAATGTCGAATTGTTCAAAACGAAAATTGAATGATGCAATAGCAGGAGCATGAAGATCATTACTAGGGTGTATTCTCTTAAAAGAAGCTGCTATTTGTGCTATTTCTACGAAACAATCAGCCAGGTTTGCAGTACGACTTTCAAGAAAATTGATTATTCGTTTAATTGGCTTAAAACCTAAAGCGAGTCTTTTGCACGATGTATAGAAAACATCATCTTCGTTGAATGCAATTTCATATACATCTTTATTGGTAAATATATCAGTTGTTCATCAAAAATCTAAATAATAGAAATAATAATTAATAGAATAAGATTTCGCTAAGTAAAAACAAATATTTGGATATAAAATAGCAGAATATTAATTGTTGCAGCTAATGCTAAAAACGGCTAATGCTAAAATTTTGACCTACTTTAATATGAAATTTTAAAATTTTTTTATGGTGATTTTTTCGTTTTTGTCTTATAGGGTTAGGGTGAGATTTGGGAGTATATTTGATATTTAAAGAGTATCTGTGGATTTTAGTAGGGCTTATAGTTTCAAATCGAGATCCCAAATTTCAGCATCAGCCATTTTCAGCATCAGCTGTGACATTAATTTTTAAATCTTATCAATTGCAGGTCTAACACGCACGATAGAATTCGTTGTATCATAAATAGATACCCAGCGCGTTTCGCAATATGTTTCTAACGAACTATCTTTAATATTCATAGATAAGATAGTATTTTGCAGAAGCTGGTTTGCTAGATGGGATGTTTGAAAAAACGAAACTAGCATATTAGCTTGTTTTAAAATATTTTTGACTAAGGTTATTTTAACAAGGTCAGCTGCTATTAGATTTAATGCATGGGTGATACAATGAATATTTAAGATATGCGAATAATTTTCATGGACAGTTTACCGTGCAACTCGTACATTAGACCAATTATCCGTTACAATTGCTGCAAAATGGTGAGGTCCAATTTTTTCAATAATCTCTGAAATTTTATTGGCAATAAAATCTCCTGTTTGATGCTCTCCCAAGTAATCAGTTATAGTGTAGAGATATTCATGACACGGCTTGGAGTTGTAATAATATAATTATAAAGCGAATCACCCCTTGGGGAAGTCCAACCATCAAGCACTATAAATTAAAAAGTACCTATTACTTATAGTATTGTTGTTAAAAAACAAAAACTAATAATACTTACATAAAGTTAAATTATCTTCTTTTTGCAGTTCTGCTTCTAATTTAACAATGATTCGTGCAATTTCTCTATCGAGTATTGTGCCTAAAAGAGCAGCTTTATGCGGTGGTGCATAATTGGGCTGTAAAAGTCTCAAAAATCTTGAAAATACGGGTTATCGATAATGGCAAAAGGAAGTCCACAACATACGAAAGCTTTAAACAATGCTTTTGTAATTTCTGCGGATTGTTGGGGTGTTAATTTGCTAATCGATTGAAAGTGTGAAGTGATTGATTGATTGCATGTTTTGGCTTTTTTTTCTAATCAGAATTTCTTCATCCTTTTCATTTGCTTTTTCACCTCTTTTAGCAACTTCAACCAACCACCTTCTTCTAATATCATCCAGTACTGGTCCTTTACAATGAAGTGCTAAATGCGCTTTCATAGTAGAAGGATTTCCACGCTACCATTTTCCTTATTACAATAACGACAACTAGCCCAAAATGCCCATGCCCATCTTCTTCACCTTCATTGTAATCGTTCCAAATAGGCATTCTTGGTCTACCTTCTTTGCTTTTTTCAATTTTACGCTTTGTAGGAATCTCGATAACTTCAAGTGGTTAGAAACCTGGAGATTTATCAGCTGAAATAGTGGTTTCTTCTATAATAATTGCTTTATTTTTGCTTTTTACTTTATTTTTTTTTTATTTTTTTTTGTCAATTATAGACTACGTAAAACAAAAGCACCAAGATATGTTTATATACATATCAAATTATTTTTGATGATTAAGATCATAATGTTTATACAGGTTTTTGTAATGAACACATGCTACTTAACGATATTTAGCAAAATTGCGTAGTTTTTTTTCTTTTTGAGTAAAAATTTTTAATTAATGAGGCTATTCAAACCATTTACATAAAGGTAACGAATTTAAAGATTGACCAGTTACTTTATTTTTATGAACAAAGATTATATTTGTAATAATCATTTAATATGGTAATATAACTCGATATCAATATAACTTAACTAGAAAAAGGCAGCTACAAGTCTAATGCTCACGAGCCAAAGTTGCGTGGTTTTTTTTTACTTTTGAGTAAAAATTTTTAATTAATTAGGCTACTAAAGCCATTTACATAAAGGTAATGAATTTTAAAGATTGATCTGTTACTTTATTTTTATGAACAAAGATTATATTTGTAATAATCATTTAATATAGTAATATAACTCAATGTCAATATAACTTAACTAGAAAAAGTTAGCTACAAGATTAACGTTCATACGAGCCTTAATGTTACAGAATCAAGCTAAGTACAACTATTTGCCAAATGTGGTTTTAATTACTAATCTCAAGAAATTCTGGTCTCATCAGGGCATCAAATTGAAAAACTGTGAAAGAATTTATTATACGATAAAATTTCTATGCATTCCACTAGTTAAACCAAATTTAATTATTGATAATCATCCTTTTTATGACCGGCTCTTGATCATATATAGACAAATGCTATTTAAAAAAAGAATTTTATAGATGTTATATTAATTAATAATTGTACAGAGTTTTAGATCAAAATTACAATAGACATGAGAAAATCTATTACACAATGGGAAATTAAGTTATAACAACTCAAGATCATAATCTTATTCAGGATGTTCATTCAGGATGAATTAGTATTTTCATAATGGGTTTTAAGGTATTTATTTTATTAATTCAAAAAATTCAGGTCTTCATGATACAACACAGCCTTATAATGCACGCGCAAATACTTTTTTTAAAAAAATAATTAATAATATAAATAAAGAAATATTACTATTTTATTTGGCAATTTGTGAAACTGCCGTTTTAATAAAAATAATTAATTGATAATCTGTTTCTGAATGAGGGAACCATATCAACCATACATAGTAAATTGTGACGCACATGACTATGAGATTTACTATAGTCAAAAATACTATTTCACGTAAACAATAGTAGGTTTACATTAGTCAGCAAATTATTTTATACCAATATCTTTGCAACTACTAAACAGATTTTAATGATATTACTATATTAAAATCAGAAAATAATGCTCTACAAGATTACTTAGAAATTGAAGATATATTTACATAGTAGAAAAATGACTTCACTTTGTCATGAAGTGGCATTTGTGGCTTAGCAATTTTATATAGTAAATCATATAGATCTGCGCGTCGCAATTTACTATGTATGGCTCCCTCATTTGGAAACGGATTATCAATTAATAATATAAATAAAGAAAGATTACAGCATCATTGTGAAATTGCTAATTTAATATTGCATGGTTATATGCATATATATATTGCTATTTTTGATTAGCAAATTTGATTGGTTTTGAGTTTGACACTATTGAATTAAATGGGACATATGTTTGAGTTTTAGTTATGACCCAAATGAAGTAGAAATCCCAAATTCCAAACCCGAACTATGTAGTAATGTCATAATACAAAAAAGAGGTTTGGGCGCATCCCTAGTCATAGGTAAACTGATTATTGTTGTCAAGCTTTTCAGGTAAAAAAAGTTTGTGGATTTCACTTTTCGATAGACGTCTTCGTGTTTTGATATTTCTTATTTTATCATCATGTGACGTAATATTTGTATCTGTTGCAGCAAAGAATTTTATTAATAAAATTTGTAGTAATCATCAAAACATAAACTCCCAAGATCATTATAGTTCAAAACGTTGAATACATATTAAGAGTATAAAAATCTAAAAATCTACAAATATATAAAAGTTAGAGATTTAAAATATATACTTAAAACTAAAGGTATATGAAGAACTTTACCTATTTTTATGTAAAATTGCACTTATTAATGCCCATAGCTGATTTCCTTCCTTTCACATCGTTAAATATTTTTTTGAAAATCATCTATAATTAGAGTATTTTAAATTAATTACTGATTACATCAATTGCTATAAAATAAAATCATATAATGAATGTATACCTTTATATTCACTTCGTTGATAAGCTAGACAGTTTTGAATATTTGGAGTTTTAGTAATTAAAAATTGTACTTACTAGTATCGGCTATATCCTCTTCTTGAATATTCTGCATCATGTACCAATCTGATAATATAGGTTTAAGCAATGGATCCATCGTAAAATTTTGAAAGCCTTGTCCAATATGTGGAAAGCAACTATCCATGCCTCCATTAATCAAATAATGAATTGTTTGAAGTGTATTATGCTGTCGAATGAAATCAAATTCTATATTCTTGCAATTCATTTTCGGAACCGAACTTTTAAATATTTTATGTACTATTTCCTTTATCCCCACAGAGGTATTTGCGAGCGTCCCAAAGTTGTGAGCATTTTGAATATAGTGCTGGTTTATATGTAAGTTTTGCAAATTATTGAAGCTACCTGGAAAAAGCTAAAATACAATGATATAAATTAATGATAAAAAGGAATCTAAATATAGAAAATTATAAATTCGAATAATCTATTTTTTCTATAAACGGGGTTTATTTTCGCAGCATTCAAATATTAATTATGTTCATATAATACCAATAAAATTATCATCTTAAACAACTGCTTTTCTAATTGTTAAAAACCCCATTCTGAATTTTTTAATTTCAAAAGAACAATTATCACATCTGCAAATAATTATTATCTGCAGGGGTCTCATATAATAAGAAATATTTGAATTACATCACACTAAGTATCATGATTGATACCCATCTTTAGTAAGAGAGCATGCTCAATTTTTAGAGCTTCATCTAGCTCTATATATATTTGTTCGATAAAAGTAAAACTAAAGCATAAACGGGATGCATTCGCGATGGCTACCCAGCACAAAATGATTTCATTCATGACTTGTGTAGATGGTGGTATCCTTAATCATGTGTTTGTCGTTGTTGTAAATTGCTGCTGTAACAAAGCCAAATCAGCATCTTTAATACATGATGTTGTTAAAAACCTTCGTAATAAAAATGGCATAATCATTGCTAATCGCAAGCAATCGGAAAACAAAAAACATTAAAGTGTTTAATCGGATTAGGGAGACGAGACCAGCCAGATGGTAACTCGAAATTTTTCCAATATTTTAAAAAGGTGGAATTGCCTATTGGGTTTAATATTGACAAAATACAATTTATTAATCTTTGTACTTTTTCAGCTACAGCATGATATGTGTTCTGTGGAGTCTGTAAATGCGATTACGTGTTAACTGTTTCAAAATATTAGAACACACATTTAAACCATGTTTAGTACAATAATCGTTGATAGTTTTTGTGATGACTTTTCTTTTATTAATTCACCTACTTATCCAGTTTCTTATCTGTAAGATGATGATACCTAGCATTCAACTTAATATCGAATATAAAATTGCTTAATCGATCCTTAGGTACCAAGCAACTTCTACATCCTTGTTTGCTGCTATGGCAGTTTGTATTAGCAAGATCATTGCCCTGAGGCAAGTCAGCTGTTATAACACCCAGAGCAGCAATCACATATATATCTTGACCGGCAACATTCATTAAAACACCTTTTTCTAAATTTTTGATTTCATTGACAATTGGTTCTATTGTATTATCAAAACTTCCACTGAATGGAACAAAGCTCAAAACGAAATGATTGCTAAGTTTTTTCGTAAATGTAAGGGCATATTGCAGAATTGAAGATAAACTCCGTCTAAAGAGTGATATGAATGACGAAAACTACTGAAGTCATTATAATATATATCTAGCATAATTTTAAAGGTAAGTACATTTTGAGGAGCTGAAACAGGAGTTTGAGTATATTCGATTGGGTGCCGATGCCACAATTTGATATCTCTCATCTTCCATTGACCTTCATAACTATATAATATTTCCTTAAATTAAAATTGATAATATTTGGATGGTTCTGAAGTTTCCTGAAGCCAAACGCTAGTTGGTCCAATAATATTATATGAATCTATCAAGAGTATTGTTTTGCCCAACCATAATTCTCCATTCTGCAATCTCTCTAACCTTGCTGAAGTTGCGAATATTTTTGGTAATTCAGAACCATAATAAAGACGTTGGACTTTTAATTTCATACCACTGGAAGTTGAAACTATTGCAATGATTCTTCCGACCCTTGTTCCTTTGCTCTTGAATTTTATGAAAGATCCTGTAGTATATAATTCTAAATATGCAGTATTAATTAATTATATTTCTTAAAGTATTATTTGAATAATACTTGTCATAACTGATGTTGAAATCTGTTGATAAAATTTGGAGTTTGAAAATATAAACCCTACTAATATCCACATATACTCTTTAATTATTAACTCTAAATTTTAATCAACTTAAAAATAAAAAAAAAGATAAAAAACACTAGCAAAAATATATTCAAATTTCAGCGGAGCCAATTCAGCATTAGCCATGACAATACTTTCTATAGCTCGAACAAATCCCAATCTAAAATAAATAAATCAAGATCGCAACATATAAACAATAATTACCTTGGTTTATTGTATTTATAATTGACCAAAAAGAGGTAATTCTTGCTATATATTTCTATGCCAAAACTCTGATTTTGTTTCAGCTTCAATTCCGGGACCAAAATACATTTGCGAACCTAAGGTTCTATTACTCAAGACCCTTTTAATATGCTCGCTTACAGATATAGTGTAAGCATTCTTGAAAGGTCTTGATATTGAAGGTGTCTTCATATTGTTATAGAACAACTTTCTTGCTCTATTTCCAGAACATTCTAGAGCACAACAATTGTAAACCAAATAAATGCAAAAATACAAGACACAATTGCGCAACAGCAGTTTTATTAGTTTTATTAGTTTTATTAGTTTTATTAGTTTTATTAGTTTTATTAGTTTTATTAGTTTTATTAGTTTTATGAGTTTTACAAAAAGATATATAAACCCTCACTTTCTGACTTTCTACCCACAAGCTTTCTAGCTTAGATTCAGACTTCACTTTCTCCTCCCTCCAATACTTAAATAATTGTATCTCTTGAATACTATTATCTAAATCAATAAAATATATCTTTGCTAAATAAATAATACTCTAGTTAATTAATAAATATAAACTGAACAGCTCTAGTGAAGTAATATTCCACTTCCACACCGCTTCATATCTTCTCTGACCCTTACAAGATCCCTGTCGCTGTGTGCTGTGTTGCAAGTACTATATAGAAGGCTATAGTCGCTTGTAACATTTTGGTGCCTTTTAGCAGAAATTATTTAAAACAGCCGGAACACTAGAACCTCTCTTCCTTCACTCTACAAGAATATTTCTTTGGCTACCTCCTCTCTTCTTGCTCCTAATTAAATAATTGTTTTTTTTTGGGGGTTTCTGTCGAATTGAAAAGGATTCATTCAGAAGGGCATACTTGAAGCCTCTTGCATTTGTTGCACCAGTATTTTCCTGTCGAATTGAAAAAGATTCGTTCAGAAGGGCATACTTGAAGCCTCTGCTTTTGTAGCATTTGTCTTTTGTTTTAGTATTTTGTTTGTTAATTTTCTGTTAGTTTTAGAACCAGATTAGAAACCCTCTTACCTCTTAGTTAGTACATTGAAACTCTCACCTATTTTCTCACCGGTTTAGTTAAAAAAAAAATTATTATTAGTTGTTAAACTTCTAGGTCTCTTTATAACTAGAGTAAATAGAGCCTACCAAATTCATCTTGAACAAATTGAAGCCCACAACATTAACCATCCATCTGCTCTTGCTACCACCATTCTCCAACTCAGTCATCCAGATTTATCTTGTACTATTTGCTATCCACCTTATAGCTTCCATCGAAACTTTTGCCGTTTTTGGAACGATTACAGAGACACTTATTTTGCTGGCCGATATTCACAAGTTACCATTGACGCCTTTTTCATTTTAACTCATCCAAACAGCTATAATACTTGTAGAGCTGCTGCCCGTGATATTGTTTTTAGCTGC
>QKWP01000253.1:7324-34179 GCA_003550325.1 Gigaspora rosea
CAACATAATAAAAGAAATCGGATTACCCGTTTTTCAACGGGTGACCCGTTTGTGTTATATTAATCCGGTTGGCATATTTAAACCGGTTTGTCAAAATTGCGATCCGGTTGACGTTTTTTTCGGTTCGGTTGATCGGTTGGACGGTTAACCGGATTGGATGTTGGAACCCTAAATATGATGTTTTAGAATTATTGATCACTAAAAACATTAATCATTCAACATTATAATCTTTAATATTGATACTGTATTTTACTCTTTTTTAACATGAATGCAATTTTTCAAACATTAATACAAATATTATCTATTCTATAAACAGTAAATATAACATGCACCCGTTTTTTTTACGTTATACAGTACATATTTCATACATTCGTATCCACAAACTATAGGTAACAAAACCAATGCCTCTGATTGTATGCATCTCTTATAACTATTCGAACAACCTAAACATTTATAAATAAGAGTTTTATAAGTATAGATAAATAAAAAAAAAAAAAGCAAATATCGTTTTAGCAGTCATATAACTATATATTCACCCGCAATACATTTGTATATACATTTATACATTCATACTCGTGCCTTATGAAAGTCATACAGATTGTGAGATGTGTTTTGACAAAACGTCACGTTATGGCCACAGAACATCCCAGTAAAGTTTCGTAGAAATTGGTCGATTTTTTGATGAGTTGTCCTATGTTTTTGATATGTAACCACAACTGTATAAATCGAACTTCCGTCATGCTTAAACTTCTTTTTTTTTAAAATCATTGGAGATTGAGCCGAATAACACATGGACATTAAGATATCAGGGAGAAGCTTATAACCTAATACTGCTTAAATATAAAGAAACATTTACAGATTTAACTAAATCATTAGACTTTGGAATTTCATAAAATACTGTACCAAGCATCTAAATGGCTTGCGGTATTTATGATAGCACAAATAATTTTAATAAATTGACATACTTGCCCACGAAGGCTTTGTTTCAGGTGGAATTTAACAAATTATTACAAATTGCTAGTGAAAACCTACGTCTAATAAAAGTCCTGCAGGTTGGAAGATATAAGTGATGTGTTTTTAACAAGCTATTTACCTTGCGGTTGTTTAATACCCCAGTAATTTGTAGAAATTGGACGATTTTTTGATGAGAAGTCATATGATGTATCTCTTTTTCTTATGATTTTTGATATTACATAAATCGAACTTCTGTCATGCTGATCGTGTCACGGCAACTCATATTTAATAATTTTTTCAATTAACTTTAGGGTTAAGGCCGTCCTATGATTAGGTTTTAAGCAAAATTGCCTTCCCGACATTTTTGATTAACACATCGAAGTAGGTTTAGACTGCCGTTTTTTGTATTTTTCAGTTTTTTGTTTTACTTCTTGTTTTGCTTCGCCGGCGATCATCAAAATTCTATAATTTTGATTGGCGGTGATCACATGATTTGCCTCCGTCCAAATTGGATTGGCTAATTTTACTGCAGATTATCATATGACCAGAAATTTTTGCCGTAGGCAAATTTAGAAATGATCGACATTTGAAGTCATGGGATGAAAAAAAACTGTGCGCTAAACTAGACTAGTCAGGCTGCAGACCCAACCGGGGATCGAACCGTGGACCTTACGATCTCACCTTGATAACTATGGTTATCAATGGATCAGTGGAAGTAAATTCCAATTTCTAGGAGATCTCAAATTATTTTTTCTATAATCCTATAAAATAAGTAAATTTATATAGAAAAGCCAATCAAAATACAGCATTAGGTGTAACATAAAATTATTGCTTTAAAAAACTTTTCGATGTTGCGCAAGTATTTATATGGCATAGTACTGTAAACTAGAAACCTCGCTAAACAAACTACAGTACTACACTAATTGAATAACTTCGTAACGAACGTCTCCAGAAATCGAGTTGCATCACGCTGTAAAGGTAGGCATAATATGAGTTAAATATTATATAATTTCTTTTTCTAGATCCTTTTTTAAATTCTATATAGTTCGAAGTTACAGATAACTGGCAATTTTTTATATTCTATGTTTTTTTATTTCTTATTGTTTTTGTTTTTTTTTTTTAGATTGAAAGCTTAAAAGTCGGATTTTAATTTTTTTATTTTTATTTTTTTACTCCAGAGATGTTCCCACTTTAATATCGCATATCGTCCAATTCACTGATTACTTTTTTTCATTTAGATCGATTCGTTTGAACCAGCAGTAACGATAATGGAATCTTTAGCATTGAGGTCAAGTGGAAATAAGGATTCGATTATTGTATTAAGGACTTTCAACTTAAAGCACTTAAAGCTCAAATAACGGTTAACAAAGTGGCTAGATGCAATATGATATTTTGATGGATACAAAAATAGTATGAATATTAACATACCAGTCACTACGTCGCCTGTCAAATTACGCTTTAAAATATTGACTAGCTCGCAAGTAAGTTTATATTATTTTATTGGGGTAGATTATTTAATAAATATGTGTAGGAAACTTCTATAATATATTTAATATAGAAATTAAAGAGTCAATTACAGAATTCACGATCAAAAAAACGAATGTGTCAGTATTTAACGAATTGGTTTTATTACGCTTTGCTTTGCAAATTATGTGACATCATGGTTATTGATTTTCTTAAATAGTGATAGTGATTTTACGATTGTGCAACTATGATTATAAGTTGGCCAAATTTATTAATGAATCTGAGTTTAGTATTAGAAATGATTGCTGAAATGACTGTTGGCAATTACACAATCACTACAGAATAAAAAAAATAATTATAGAGTCACAAAATTGGAATGCTCATATAAGATTGGTAACAATCATATTATTCTCTGAAGTCGAAATTATTACGATATTTCAATCTTTTGAAATTCGCAATCGATTTTATTAATTAATAATCAATAAAATTGAGATGTGGTGAATCAAGAACACAGAAACGGCCAAAGTATTATGCATGCTTTGCTCTTTGATATTAGGACAGCTAAGATATGGATAATGTTAATAACGTGCGTTAGTGAATCACATACTGTGTATTGCCAGAGTATTAAGGTTTGTTACAGAATTTTTTACAGCAACTCACAATAGAAATCGTAATAATTCCAAAGCAAACAAACTCAGCTTTAACCGCATGCTGTAGTTATCAGAATAGCGAGTAAGTTCTGTGAGAAAATTTTTTACAGTAACAAGTGACAGAATTACGATCGTTTCAATGCAAATTAATTCAGCCTTAACTACGTATGTGTAGTAAGTTTGTAACTGAATTTTATAATACTACGATAGAATAATAGTAATTCAGATACAAACTACCGGTAAACTTTTTGTCATTACTTGAATGGTGAGAAGGTTCTGTAACAGATTTTTTACAGTAATTCACGATAGAAGTCGATAATTTATACTGATGCAACTAACTCAACCTTCTGTAGTTATCAGAATAGCGAGTAAGTTCTGTAAAGAAATTTTTTCATTAACAAGCGACAGAAATTACGGTCATTTCAATGCAAACTAGTTCAACCTTAACTACATATTGTGGGTCGAGTAAGTTTGTAACAGAATTTTTTATAATATTCATGATAGAAATAATAGTAATTCCGATACAAACTGACTCATCTTTTGTCATTACTGGAATCGTGAAAAAGGTCTGAAACAGAAATTTTTACAGTGATTCACAATAGAAATCAATAATTTATTCTGATACGAACAGACATATTACTGAAATAACGTGTAGGTAGGTTTTGTAACAAAAATTTCCCAGTAATTCGCAATAATTTTAATGCAAACTAAACTTAGCTTTAACCATACTGCAATATTCAAATCTGTTGAAATTTCTGTCTGAATTATCCAGATAAACCAGATAAAGAGAATATTTTCGTTCAACAGATAATTTATTAATTTAAATAGTAGCAAGATCAGGCGTAATGTAAGTATTAATAAGTTATTATACATATTAACTATATACATTACGATAATGATTCAGATAATGTTATGTGGCTCCTGAGGTTTTATTATTCTGAAACTGCAGATATTTATGGCTGAAGAATCATCATATCAGATCAACAAGCAAGAACTTTTCGACTTTATTAATTTGATAATAAATTTGAAGTAGAGAATTGCTTTGGAATTGAACTAAATTTGCTTTTGGGATTCGGGATTGTTATATTAGATTGGCTAAGTAATGCATGGACTCGGATTCACCAAACAGCCTAATGCCTGTGATATTTGGAATAAACTTAATAGATTTAAGCATAGGAAGTTAAATGAAGAAAATGAGATCAAAAGCAATTTTAGATGTGGATAAAATAGTTAAAATATAGCCAATTGTTTTACCAAATATTGTTTTATATATGCAAGCAAAATTATCAACACTCAAAGAATATCAAATGCAATTAAAAATATTTTTAAAATGTTATTTGTTTATTTGAACTAATTATACTATATATATTAACAACTTTACCAAGTAAACTTATCAATTTGTTGAAGTTACTTCTGGTAAGTACATTCTCCTGACAAAAGTTATTAGATTTAATTTAATTTAATGATGATATTAACAACATATTAAACCAATTTTTTTATATGCAAATTGACCTTAGTACAATAAATAATATTGTTTATTATAATGATTTGTGTATTATTTGAAGATTTTAGAAAATTTAATAAATTCATTTTGTATTTTTTTTAGTATACTAGACCAATATAAACATAAATAAAGAAATATAATTAAAATTTTTATATAGCAATATATTTTTTAACTTTTTAAAAAATTTTTTATAAAAATTTTAATTATAAATACTTTAAAACTTGAAAAATAACTTTAATTAAGGCTATATAAATATTAAAAATATAGTTTTTGAATAGCTATAATGCTTAATTAAAAATTTGAATTTTAAAAAAAATTTATTTTTTGTATCTTTAAATTTTATAGATAAAATATTATAAAATTTATATTAGTCATTAAAATAAATTAATAAAATAAGATGTATATTTTATAATACTATATAATAGTTATAATATATTTTTAAATTCATGTTTTTATAAATTTTATAGTATTTTATTATATAATATTTTATTAAACTAAACTACCATAACTTACTATATACAAGGTCCGGGTTTGTTATATTCTACTCATATCCGCAGATTTTTGGAATTTATTATTAAAAATTCCAAAAATCCGCGGATATGTGATTTTAAAATATATTAATAGATCCATGGATCTATTGTACAGATATAGGTCTAATAATCAGAGGGTTTTTATATAGAGTTTAGTATCATGTTGTATCAACATACTTATTTACACTGAAATAATTAAGGTTTAATAATGTGAATTACAAGATTTTTCTAGAATCACTATATTTAATGTCATGGCTGATGCTGAAGTTGGCTGATGCTGAAGTTCACGTGACAAAGCTAGGTCAGAAATGAAGATCATCCAGTGCATGACACTAACATCGATGTACATATGTGCACACCCAATACGGTCCACTGTTGTGCATAAAAATTCTCACAAGCATAAAAATTCTTATGAGCAAATGTTTTTTAGATGCTTGCTATTGCCAACCCATTCATCCAATACCTTGGTACAGGCAACTTTTTTATACGAAAGTTTTTTAAAAAATTACATTGCAATACTCATCACATACTGCCCAAGATGGTTTTTAAATAGTTCCTCTTGCACTTTCTTCAGAATCTATGCAGTTTTTTTTTTTTTTTCTTGAAAAAAGGTTTTTTTTGAACATGGTGTATATTCGCAATACCTATTCACCTGTCCAAGCTGAGTCGTTATTCATGTTCAGATCTTTTTTTTGAAACAAAGGAATACATTTGCAGTTTTTTGTGGGGGGGTTTTTTTTAAAGTCATTTTTTTGAAAAAAAGCTTTTGAAAAAACTTTTTTTTATAAAAAATCAAGTACTTATGCCAGCAATCCCAAAAATACCCAAAACGGTGGCCGAATACCAAGCGATTTAGGATATCTTTACTTAAAAACAATACCGTAAGATGTTCTAAGAGAAAAAAATACCAAACCAAATTTTATTTATCGATACAATAAATTTGTGATTGACGAAAACAAAATCCTATATATTCCTGGAATCATAAAAGACAATGTTATATCTGAAAACATCGCATTTTTTCCAAGTATGATAAGGAATTATGCACCATGATATTACAGCATTTTCATAACCAAGCAAATCATTGTAGTTATCACAAGACATTCTCTGCGATTTTAGAACATCATATTGGAATTACACAGGAGGAGGTCCAAGTATACGTCAATGAGTATGCTTCTTGTGCTATGAACACTTACTTCAAAGAAAAAGCTGATATGACCCTAGTAGTATCTACAGCATAGTGGGAGCATGTTCAGATCGACCTTATCGATTTTTGTGATTTTATGGATGCAAATGAAGGTTATGCATGGTTACTTACCTGCATCTGTATATTTTCAAAATTCCTTGTAGCTGTTCTTTTAAAAAACAAAGAGTCTTCTACTATTGCAAATCATTCTTGTTAAAGACATTTTCAAGATTTGGGGCCCCCTACAATTATTCAAAGTGATAACGGCAAGGAGTTCATTGCACACATTATTACCCAAATATTTTGAGGCTCAAGGTATTACTATAAGGCATGGTCACCTCTGTCACTTGCAATCACAAGAATAGGTTGAATGTCTTAACCAGATCATTGGTCGTAGCTTTATAAAAATGTTATGGGATAAAAATGGTCAGTTATAACAGAAAGATTGAATTAGCATTGTCGATGCATTTGCTATATCATATAATTCTTCCACGCATGAGTCATATGGCCATACACCACATAAGGTAATATTTAGTTGGAAGATGCACTGCATCTATAATACCTCTGAAAAATTACTGAATAACCCTAAAGAAAGTGATTGTGAAGATGTTTTTACCATGTTTGAGATTGTTAATCAGCATGTTTCACAGATATTGCAAATCCAACAATCCATTAATGAATCACTAGAAAAATATCATGCTAAGTTATGCAATCAAGGTAGTGTTTATAAAAAAAGTCCCCAAACAATACAATCGAGGCCAGTACTATGATCGCTATTGCATCTAATTATGACTTGAACCAACAAACTGGAAAGCAAAAACTTCAACAAATGATTTTGCAACAAGGTGTGTTCAAAGAATTGGCATCCAACAATCACATAGCAATTGTGGAAATAGATAGCAAAAAGGTTCAGGTTCCCATTAACAAGGTCAAAACTATATAAAAAAAAAAGAAAAAAAAATTGTAAGTAATCAAAAAAAAATAAAAAAAAAACAAAAAAAAAAAATAAAAAAAACTAAAAAAAAGAAAAAATATACATTCGAAAAAAATCGAGAAACAAAAGGAAAAAAAGATGACAAAAAAGAAGAAATGAAAAAAGGAAGAATCAAAATAAAAGAGTAAAAAAATTGGCGAAGAAAGCAAAATCAGAAGAAATGAAGAAAAGCAAAAAAAAGGAAAATATGAAATATGAAAAAGAAAAAAGGTAAATAAAGGAAAAAAAATGCCTTTTTGCAATTAACTGATAGATTTTTATATTTGTAGGCATGGAAATTTGTTGAAGGTGGCAATACCAATATGTGCCCTATATGCATAAAATTCAGATAATAAACATCTAAAAAAAAGGGAACGAGTCCATTGCCAATTTAAATCAATGTTATTGTTAGGATCAGGGTTAGTAGGACATATATAGATTAGGTTCCTATATGTAAAAATTGTTACCTTGCCATTTTTTTCTAAAAAAAAAATCAATCCGAAAAAAACTAAGAAAAAACAAAAAAAAATTAGAAAAAAAAACAAAAAATTACATTCGAAAAAAAATTGAGAAATAGAGAAAAAAAAGTTGGCAAAAAAGAAAAGATAAAAAAAGAAAGAATCAAAATAAAAGATATAGAAAATTCAGTTGAAGAAAGCAAAAAAAGGAAGCAATGAAGAAAAGCGGAAATGAGGAATATAAAGAAAAAAAAGGTAAATAAAGAGAAAAAAAAAAGATACCTTTTTAAAGCATTTAAAACAATACTAATACGTGACCTATTGATATTTCAAATAAAGCTAAATGTATGCGTTCCAAAATGTTCTAAAAAAAGGAACGCGTCCAATTTAAATTAATGTTAATATTAGGGTCAGGGTCAGTTTAGGACATATATAGACTAAAATTAGAAGGATCCTTTATGTAAAAATTGTTATCTCGAAAATAACAATCATTTTTGCATGTTTTGTATTTTTATTTTTTATTTTTGCTTCGTTGGGTTGGGTTGATTTGTATAAACAAAGATTTATTTATGATTTTAAGTGATCGTGTGTAACAGGAGATCTTGTGCATAACAACGGACCATATTGTGTGTGCACGTATGTATGTCAACATAGTGTCACACACCAGACAATCTTTATTTCTGACCCAGGTTTGTCACGTGAGCTTCAGCATCAGCCAACTTCAGCATTAGCCATGACATTTAATATAGTATAACAAAGATGAATTCAATATTATCATTATACAAAAATTTAAGCTTGATTCTATCTGTTTTAGAATAAATTGTAAAAATTCAGATATTAAAGGCAAAACTTAAAATAATATTAATCAAAATATAAAGCTTACAATTCTAGTGCATAAAGTCACGAAAAGTCACGTGCTCGCATCGCTGCCAGGTGACCATGTGGTGTTGGTGAATGACTAATGTCTGACAGATGGAATTAAATAAAATTTTCGCTTGGTGGATCTCAACCTCATAGAAGATGTAGGGTTACGTAGTTACATTCTTCAATATAATATAGCGCTAAAATCGTATAGACTGTGCTATATAGTTTTACGAGTTAGTATAGACTCTAACTATACCTATCTAGATTTATTTTGTTTTCTTCTTTTTTTTCGTTTTCTGTTTTTTATTCTTTTCTTTCATTTTTTCTTTTTTCTCCTTTTTCTTTTTTCTCCTTTTATATTTTGTCGTTTTCTTTTTGTTTTTGTTTTTATCTTTTTCCATTTTTCTTTACGTGCTCTTTGTAAAGAAGTTAAAATTTTAAAAAAAGAAAGGCGGTCTTAATATAGCATCCAACACCAGTTAGTGATTAATGAAATAAAATCGAAAGGTAAATTCTAAGACCAGATTGAGACGAATGGTTGGTATGGCAGATCGCTTTGGGCAGGTAACTTAGTTATCGCTTGAAGAGTCTTTTTTACATAGAACGTTAGTAGTCATATTTTGTACTTGTACAAGGCAGTTAAGACTGCGCTGTTCACAATAAAAAAAAGCAAGAGCAAAAAAAAATATAAAGCTTACAATACTAACAAAGATTTACTATAAATATTAATACAAAAATACAGTATTAGCAAAATTAATAAGTTTGATTAGAAAAACAAATATTATTATAAATTTAAAAAAAATGAACTGGACTAAATGGTGCCCCATGCACATTGCACCTCTATTTTGATATCTCAAAATTTTAGTAGGGGAACTCCTATTGTACTTATAACAAAAAATGATCCTCTCGCAATTCTGTACTAATTTTGACCCTAACTCTAATTCTAGGTAAAATTAATTATTAGTACATTAGAAGCACAAATGCACAGGAGCACCATTTAGATTTTTTCAAAAAAAATTTATTTCAATAAGGGCGCTGACATTTATTACCTAATATCCATTTACTATAGGGGCTTAACTCCACCCCCAGGTAAAATCTATAGATAGAATTTTAGCCAATCAAATTTAACTAAGGTAAGTTTTTTCTTGACCCCCCACCCTCTAAAATATTACCTAATAAATGTCAGCACCCTAACTTGCTATTTTTATAATAATTCTAATAATTGTAGGGATTAATTCTGAAAATGGATTATGCTAAAAATTTTTTATATTTTATTATGAAAATTGTAAATTTTTTTAGGGCCTTTTTTGTGATCTTTTCTTTTATAGTTAGATTAGGGTTAGGGTATAGTTTTATTAATAAAAGAGTATATGTAGGTTTTAGAAGATATTATATATTTAAATAGAAACCCAAATTTTTAGCATAATCTATTTTTAGCATCAGCCCAGGACCCCGAAATATACATAGATAGGTCAAGTATGAGCTTGCTTATTTTTGAGGTTTTTTATGCAGATCTTTTCTATTTATAGTAATTTTTTTGCTTATTTTTGAAGTTTTTTCTGCAGATCTTTCCTTTTTTAGTAACCCTATAATTAACTTGACCTATCTATGTATATTTCGGGGTCCTATTAGCCCCTACAATAATTACAGTCTATGATAGACTGTAGTTATCAGAATAGTGAGCAAGTTCTATAAGTAGTGTTAGCAGATAAAACTATTTTTAACAAATGCTAAAAGACAAACTAAATTCAGCAAAAGACAAAACTAGGCAAAACTCTAACAAAATAGCAAAACTTTGGTAAAACCTTTAGGAGAAATCAAAACTTAGCAAAGATCAAATATAAGACTTTAGAAAAAACTAAGCTATAGTAATAAAATATTTCACATATAACTTATTTAAAAATATACAAAAGCAATAAACAAAGTGATAGCCTTCAAGTACTATTAAAGAAAACCAGATTTCTAGTTTTTGAAATTCAAAGTAAATAAATTCATCTTGAAAATTCAAAATCTAAAATCTTATTTTTTTTTAGTAATACTTATTTATGTAATAATATTTAATAGATTATTAATATATATATCATATAGTATAATACTCTTATTACTGTAGATCAATTTGATTAGCTAATTTGTTAGTCATAATTATATAAATTTTTTAAAATTTTTAAAGTTAGAATTATTTAAAATTTAAAATTTTTAGCAAAAGAATAGTTATCTTAGTAAAATTTTTTTGAAATATTTGTATTTTTTTATTTTTTGATAATTTCTCAAAATTTTATTAAGATAGCATTTTTTTGCTTCTAATTAAAAATTTATTTTAATTAGTTAATTATTAATAAAAAAAATAAATATTAAAAATTTTTTTTTACTATTATTTTTTGATAATTGCTTAAAATTTATTAAGATAGCTATCTTTTTGCTTCTAATTAAAAATTTATAATATCAAATTTTTTTATAATATTATTAGTAAATATATAAAAAATTCTTATTTTTTTATTAAATTCATATAATAATAATTGACAAATTAGGGGATTCGTTAAAGCCTAGTGCCATCACGTGACTTATAGCCAATCAAATTGTAAAATTTTGATTATCACGGATTATAGTAGCCCAATGAGACAAAAACAAAGAAGTATCTAAACATGTCTTGGAGCATTAATAAAAAATGCCAGAAAGGCATGATATCCCTAACTCTAACTTTTAAAGGTGGTGGCATATATTATGTAATATAATTTTACTATACTCCCTACTCCCTCTCCTCTATATAAAAGAAATTTGATTAGCTATTATAAAATTCTATATTTAAGGTAAGATTTCAGAGACCCCCCCTTTCCACCTAAAATATTACGTAATATCTGTCACTACCCTAACTAACCTTTACTCTAATTTTAATAAAGGCACCTGGCTTTAACAGTCCTCCAAATTAGCTAATCAAATTGATGCATGATAAATAAGATTATCTGGTAGTTGCTATTAATTATATTACCTATATTAATACTATATCACAGTATATCAAAGTTTATTTTATGGTTTAGAATTTTAATATTTCTTTTTTTAAATATACTTTTTTTTTATATTATTTTAATAATTGTTTTAATTCATATCAAAAAGTTTCTAAATAAAAAAAAAAAAAAGGAAAAAAAAACAACCAGAGAAAGAAACTATATATAGTTGCTTTTTTCTTATCTGAACAGGTCATCCCAAGAGATTTGGTTCAGTTTAGAAAAAATCTGGAATATAAACTTTCTCTTTCTAAATCGAACTTTAATAGAAATTTGGTATATAAAAAGTTACTAATAAAAAAAAAAGATAAAAAAATTATTAAGCCAATTTGATGCATAATTTGCCATATACCACAAATATATATTGTATAAAATATAAAACAAACCTTAAAAAAACTGGGTTTCAAACTCTTTCCAACAATCATCTGGACCAATTTTTCCAAGACAACCAAACTGTAGAAAACTATAGATAATATGCAACCTCTTATTACAAAACTTCATTTGGAGTATTTGGGAACAAGAGTTCTACTCGGGGCAACTGAAAAAGAGCTGAAAAAGAAGTCTTGGAATATGTCTCCCTGGAGTAAAACACAAAAACTATTGAATTGTAGTTGGTTACTGAGTAACCAGAAGTTTTTGTCACTAAGTTCATTTGGTTTTGAATATTGTAAAAGCTGCATATTTTTCTATAGACTACAAAACTTATATGATTTAAAACCCACAAAACAAGTTGGACTGTTCAATACCTCCTTCGTTCCTTTGGCTCTTTCAAAATTTCAACAAAGTAGGCTTTTGGTTTACCCTCTCCAAAAGATCAGCAATGTTTACCTCTTCCAATTTGAAAATATGGCTACCATATTGGAATGAAGTTACGAGTGGATTTTGGTTCAGTAAAATACACAATAAATGTCACATGTTTTTGGTCTAGAGGAAACCTCGCAATGAAATTTCTTTCTAGAATTTTCTTTTAGCCATAGTTTCTTTTTTTTCTATACACCTATCTCCAGTGTTGTCACTTGGACGTGTCCATATTATGTTTTTTGTCCAACGTCCAAGATTGTCCAAAATCGTTCAAGCCTATATCCCATGTTTAACTAATTAATAAAGTAATTTAAAAAAATATATAATTATATATTTTTTTAGGTGCTGGACTTATTGGTAAAAAAATTAAAATAGATTATCTTAATAAAATTTTAAGTAATTTTAATTTGAAAAAATGTCCAAAATGTCCAAAAAATGTCCAAGTGACAACACTGACTATCTCTACAGTTTTCTAGATTAGAGATTATTTTTTCTAGTAATAGTTTTTTCACCTACATATGATAATTTGAGATTAGATAGAGTAGAGATTTTGTTCTTAGTATCATGTAATTTTTAAAATAGTCCATCTTGGTACTGGAGCTTAATTGACCTAAGGCCTTGCTTTTTCTTTTTCTTTTTTCTACTATTTGCTTTTTTGTTTTTTTTTGTATTTCTTTTCTTTTTATCTCCTTTTCATATTTGCCCTTTAATTGTCCGGAGCGTAGCGACAAACACTCAATTTTTACGTACTATTTGATACAAAAGTTGCGTTTTTGATGCGTTTTGATCATGAAAAAATTTTTTTTGATGCATTCTCTAATTTATTATATACAAAATATGTCAATAACATAATTTAGAAATTTTTGTCTGTCCCGGTGCGTGACGCGTGATTGCATGCCTGTTTTGAATGGTATTGATTAAAATACGGTAATAAGACATTCTTATAATTGGCTAATTTAAATTAATTTCCCGGGTACCTTATTTATACACTTTAGAGTAACAAACTTATTAAATAAATAACTGCGCGATGTTGTCATGCAAAACCATATAGAAGGACTTTCTCGTGATTAGAATTTATATAGTTTAGAGTACTTTTACCCCTAACATATACTAAATAGTTTATAAAATTTTATAAGTACCAAAATTATAGTTAAATTAGTTAAATTATAAGAAGCAATTAAGTAACTTTATATAGTATAATTTATGCTCCGGACTTATATCAGTTCCCTATTCCTAGTAGTTTAGTTTTTTCCTCCCACTTTCAAGAATATTTCCTTTGGGGAATGACCTTGTATAGTGGAGCGAGGCTAATGGACTAGCTGAAATTTTCTGAGATTTCGTGCGGCAATTCACATTTGGTTTAGTTGTCTAAATTAGATGATACTTATACGGTATTATTCTTTGTTCGTTACGAATTTGTACTTTTTTTTAGTATAATAAAAAACCAAAGAGGTCATATTTGGGTTAAATATCTAACTCATCAGATCACTATTATCTAACCTGGATTATGGCCCAGATTGAATATCTGACTGTCAGATTACTATTATCTAGGGTTCGGAATAGGCTGGGTCAGACTGGGCTTCTCCAAATTTAAGCTCAAGCCCAAAGAAATTTTATAAGCCTGAGCCCGGCCCAGTAAAAATTTATGGGTTTGGGCCAGGTCGGGTCACTTCAAAACTATACATGGCCCAACCAAACCCGACCGGGCCCGGTGATTAAGTGAATGTAACTTTCTCATGATTGGTTGACACGTAAATTAAAAATCATGTCATAATTGGTCACTTTACAACTGAGCAATCAAAATTTATTATAAATGATATCGATATAATGATAATAATACAGTATTATGAATGTAATTGAGTGGATTCCTTTTAATAGATTAATAATATTCAAAAGATTAGAGAAGGATTTTCAGCAAAATGAATGGTAGATGCATAATTTACGTATATATGATGACAAGAAAAATTTGCAGGAATACACTCAATTACGTACATCACCATATAAAGTGAAGCTTAAAATATTAAAACTTATTAAAAGAAGTAAGTTTTTTTATTTATTTAATATATTTTTATTTTATTTAAGAATTTATTCATGTTCTATTTATTATATAAGTTTAAAGACCTCACGTGATTTGTGAGTGGTAAACTTTAAGTATATGGACTAACTCAGCACGCTACAAAAAATGAGTATATGCTAGTATTTGATGAATTCAGATTGAAAGAAATCAGAATAATAGAAAATGCGCAAACTGCAACTGATATAACACATCAAGAGCTTGGTGCCGGACGTGTAACCCTCAAAAAACGATACAAAAATGAATAAACTAAGTTAAGAATATCGATGATTATATTAGAGAATTTCAACTTAAAGCTATGAAATATGAGAATGTAATCGAATGAATCCCTTTTAATAAATTAGATAGTGTTCAAAAGATTGGTGATAAGTTTTCAGCAACATAGTTAGATGGAAAGCGATGTGTAGATGGAGATGGACCGAAAAAGGAACATATACAATCACGTACATCATCATATAAAGTGGAGCTTAAAACATTAGCTAGTTCATAATAAAAAAGCATTGATTGCTAATTTCAGTTTATTAAAAGACATAACGTCAAGAACCTCAAATTCTGAAATTCACGGAATAGTGGCATTCATTGATCCTAAATGTTTCGAATTTTGCGAAAACAAGCTATATAAACGTAACAAAAAGTATGACATCTATAGTTTTGGGGTATTCTTTGGGAAATTTCAAGTGGCAGACCACTATTCGAATCATTTAATATCAGTGCAAATCTTTGAGATATTGCTATCTTAATACAAATACGACAAGAAATAAGAGAAGAACCTGTTGAAGGTACACTAGTCCAATACAACCAACTTTACAAAAGTTGTTGGGACTATGATCCAAATCTGCGTCCAGCAATAGAAACAATTTCAAAAGACCTTTCTAATATGCTTGATCAGCATTTAGTGACAGATGATTCGAAAACATCATATTTTTCTGTAAATTCAAGTGAATATTTAAGCAAATTAAAACATTTTATATCTAAAAATATATTTTATTTAGATAGTAAAGAAGAGCCAATTGATAATATGGCCAAAAATATGAATATTAATAAACACCATAAAGGTAAACCAAAATATTAATTATTGTTATAATTTATTATATTCATTTTTATTCAACATAAATATTATATTTATTAGATGGTACTTTACATTTAATAGCTTATTTAAATTTTTTGTATCCAAAGACTGTACAACCGTTGATTTAAGTGAACTCGTTCCTATCAATAACCTAGACTTGAATGAAGGCACTCATTTTTCCACCAGATTGAGTAATGGATCAGAGCAATTACAAGAAACTTTAAAGAAATTTAATATAAAAATTCTTGATCATTTACAATTTCGTCGACATAGGTGCCTTGAAACAGGTGCATCTGCAGATGTATACTTGGAGGTTTTTTAAGGAAAGGAATACGCGTTAAAATGTCTAAAGAATAAGTTCATTTGAAAGATAAAAAAGTTAGAAGATTCTTCTGGAACACCTCCAGGAAAGTAACATGTAATCCAAGTTATGTGTAATCCAAGATACTGCTTTTTTTTTTAGCATAAAATGAACGATAATTAGTATTACTATGTTTAGCTGAAACTTCTTCACAAAGTTAAACATTCTAATGTCATTGTTATTGTGTATACATACTAACTAAAAACCTTGAATTCATATAATACACGACAATTCAATATTAAAGCGATTTAATATGATTTAATTTCAACAGAAAAATTTTGACATACGTCTCAATCGTTATATAAAATTATATGAAAATTTTTTAACGTCAAACAATAGTTATAATTTTCTGTAATACATAATAAGCCTATCTTAAATATAAACCACGAATGAATAATGTAGAACCTATTTTTTAAAAAAAAATTAAATAAACAAGTTTTTATTACGTTCTTAAATATTATTAAAAAGATTTGAACTTATTAATGTCAAGATCCCGAAAGATAAAGTTACTTACCAAACACTTCTTTATATTTAGTAAAGCATCAAGTGTTGTAATTTATTTTAATCTAATATTATTAAAAGTTACTATATATTATCTTTAAGCTCTTTTTTCAAACAAGTTAGTTGTACTTTTGTAAGTTAATTAAAGCTTTAACGTATATATTTATTGTACATTACTATTTTTCTAGTTTACGAACTGTCTCTAAGTGAGGTATGCCAATGTAGGGTGAATCCTAGAGATACACAAGATACTCAAAGCTTTGTTCACGAAGAGTCTTCAATAGTATTATAAATGGCAGTTAAATTTTTTTAAAAAAAATTTACTATGATAGGGGGTAAAAGTACACTAAACTGAATAAATTCAATTGTATAAATTAACCAATTACGAGAAAGTTATCCTATATATAAGGGCCCGCAGGTCCCCGCGGGGCCATTTCCAAAACTGACCCAAGCCCGGTATTTAATAAACCTGGTTTAAACCTAACCCACTTTATAACAGGTCAAAATATTGGACCTGGTTTTGACCCAAAACCCGCCCAACCCGCAAACTTGCGGGTTTAGCCCAGCCCATTCCGAACCCTACTATTATCTGATCTGGATTATAATCTGGATTAAATATTTAACCTATCAGATCACTATTATTTGACCTGGGTCAGAACACTAGTTTAATTAATTATATAGAATAAATTTATTTGTAATATAAAATAAATTTATTTAAATAAAAGATTATATGTACTAATTAACTTGAGTTTGGATCTGAAATAGCAAATTTATCATGTTAATTTGATATATTCAGAGAAAATATATATAAAATATTTGTTTTAAAAGGTTTAATTCAGATTATCAAGAGTTTGGTATATAGAAGGCCAGATTAGAGAGGCAACTGTAATCAATAAAAAACTAAACTTTATAAAATAACAATAATTTATAGAATTAATATAAGTAACATAATTAATAACTACTTTTAAATAATATTGTTATTAGATAGAAAATGTAGATAATATTTGATTAGCATTATTTAGTGACCATTTGATTGACTTAGATTATACTGCTTCATAGCATAATCTGAGTCAGCAAATAATATTATCTATATTCTGTTTAATAACTATTAAGTATTTGCTTTTAATTATCTTTAATCACTTTTATTCTCGCTTTTTTTATTGATTTTACTATTTTTTACTAGGTTTGCTATTTTTTTAGTTTTGCACTTTTAATAGTTTTACTAGTTTTACTACCTTTTACTATTTTACTAATTTAGTTTTTTTTAACAAAAGTCAAAACTAGATTTTGCTATTTGTTTGTGACAAAGCCTTAAGTTTTGCCTGCTAATACTATTTGTATAGAAATTTTTTATAGTAACACATAGCAGAAATTATAATTATTTCAATACAAATTAATTTAATCTTAACTAAATATTATATGTCAAATAGGTTTATAGCAAAACTATTTATAATATTTATAATAGAATAATAGTAATTCAAATACAAGCTAAACTATCTTTTTGTTATTATAAAATAGTAAAAACTACTTTTAATTTATAAGTCTGATATCATCTAGTAGTCTTAACAATATTAACAATATCCAAATACAACTTGCTATATCCAGTACAAAATTTGTAACTAAGAGGCTATATTAGAACTACTAAATAGGATTTTTCTTCTATCTAGGGTCTATAGTAAGAATAATAATATTCAAACTCAACTATACAAAAAAAAACAGGATAAAACAAAAATATAAAGAAAAAAGAAATAATTACTCAACCTAAACAAAAAAAAAAAAATCAAATATCACTAATATAAAAAAAACAAAATAAGAAAAACAAAAAAAAAGCCTATACAATAACAGAACTAATTTAACTTATATATGCTATGAAATTGATTTTTAAAAAAAGACTATTTCAGGTTTTCAAAAATAAATTAAAATTTTTTATAAAGAAGAGCAAATAAAATTTATATATTCATATTTCTTATAATTTGTCTATTCAAAAAAAGTATCAAAAAAATTTAGGTTTTAAGTAAAATAGGTCAAAAATAAATTTGAAAAAAATTTTAATTTCGGGTTCCAAAACCCAAAATAATTTTGTTATCATGTAAGGTAGATAGAGGTATTGTGGCCAGGGTGGTATTGTGGCCAAGTGGTATATCTTGTGATCTAGTGATCAGAATTGGATGAATTTTATACCATTCGATTCGTCTCATCGAGACGAATTGAATGGTATAAAATTCATCCAATTCCGATCACTAGATCACAAGATAACATCATTTATGCAAAATATAGGTTTTTGCACATATTTGAATTAATTAATAGAATATTTAACAGTTAGTAACTATTGATACACTTGACCATTTTTGACGATTTTACCACCAAAATGACCGTCTCAATGAGACAATCCAAACGAGCATAAAATCGTCAAAATCCAATCACGGGGTTCTAAGAACAGCATAGATTTATCTTAAAGTAAATGGATATATTGTGGCCAAAGAGGGGTATTGTGGCCAACCGATGTATCTTGTGATCTAATGATCAGAATCAGATGATTTTTGTACCATCCGAACCGTCTCATTGAGATAGTTCAAATGGTATAAAATTCACCCAATTCCAACCATTACATCGTAAGATACCATCACTTAAGCAAATTACAAAAATTCTTTATTTTGAGTTTTTTTTTTTTAATAAGATATTCGTAATCTAATAAAATCGTGTTTCTATACTAAGTTAATCGGCCTTTGGATATTAAAAATATTACCCATAATGATTAAACTCCATATAGTCTTATACTTTCATGAGATTTAAATAGTTTATTAGAAACAAAAGCATTATGATGAAATCCGTTTATAGCAAAACTATGATCTTCCAAATCCATTTAAGAGTTTTGCTAGCAAGTGTACCTTTTAACTCACAAAAGAACAAACGAATATACACTGACAAGCAGTATAAAACAAATGTACCTATACAGTCCCGTCGCCATTAAAAATCTCAATCAGTAACAACAAATTTGACACGATAACAAATAAAATAAATTAATCTCACATGTTATTTAATAGTAATTTTCTAACTTTAACGATACGTTAATTAATAAGCTAGTAGTTTTTTTTTTAACTTTCGATACAATATAATATTCTCCTACCATTAATAATAAAAATTTTCACGGCTAATCGTCTAACACCAAGGTTATAATAAATCGGATTCATAGACAAACTGGGCATATTTAAAAATAATCGATAACCATAGGTTATATAATTTTGCAAAGTGTAATGAAGTGCTAAATGCCTAATAATTGTATTTAATTTTCAATAGATCCTTAAATATTTTTTATTTAGTAGAATTCATAAAATGTCAGAGATTTCTAGTGATAACCAACGTGAAGCTAATCGTGATAAAAAATTTGCGCAGCACTTAATGAGTACAAAAATCCCACTGGTCATAAACATCCCAGTATAAATAGACTAGCAGAAAGTTATAAAATCCCTAGAACTACTCTTCGCCGCGCAATTAACAATGATAGTCCTCCGAATCGTCAGGGCCCACCTACCATTCTAACAAAATATGAAGAAAACCAACTCGTGGGATATTGCATTAATATGCAAAAGCTTGGGTTCGGTCTAACCCGGTCTGGTGTCAACCATTGTGTAATGGAAATAATGCGAAATAACAAAAGACCACATCCATTTGGTGATAACGGACCAGGTTGAGATTGGTGGATCTGTTTTATAAAAAATCATCCCGAACTTTTATTTTGTGTCCCCCAAGAGTTATCCGAAGCTCGGGCACAAAGAGCAAATGCGGTTATCGTTAAAGACCATTTCAATAAATTAAAACAAATAATTGATGAAAATTTACTTACTGCTATGCAAATATGGAACATGGATGAAACCAGGTTTGTTCTTGTGCCAAAGTTGGAAAAGGTTATTGCAAAAAAAGGCGCACGTCAAGTACATAAAGTTGCGCATGGGAATTCACACGAACATATTTCTGTTGCCCTCACGATTTCGGCTACCGGGTCGTACATTCCATCCGTAATTATTTATAAAGGTGTTTGTGTAATTCCTAACTTGTTAGAAGGTGCACCTCCAGGAACTGTAATAGGTTTCACAAGTACTGGTTACATGCGCAAAGAACTTTTCCAAATGTATCTTAACCATTTTAACAATTCCATCCCACCTACTCGCCCCGTTTTACTAATGCTTGATGGCCACAAAAGCCACATGAGCTACACAAGTGTCAAATTTTGCCGCGCAAATGAAATTCTTCTTTATGCGCTACCTCCCCATACGATGCATGTTCTACAGCCTTCCGAACTTCCTTTTGCTAAATTAAAACATGAATATGCTAAAGAATCAGACAAATATAAAAACAATAATAATGGCAAGGTAGTAATCAAACATACTTTCGCGAGCGTTTTTGGCCCAGCTTTCCTTAAAACCTATATTTGTAATGCCTACAAAAGCACAGGAATATGGCCGTTCAATCCTAATGCTATTAGTCAAAATCGCTTGGACCCTTCTTTGGCAACAGAGCGATTCGATATTATACCTTCGTCTTCCTCACAACAAGCTGAGTCACCCCTATTACCTTCGAATAATATTCAATCGAATATATCACCTTCACAATCTTCTACCCATCCAAATTACCCTCGTCTTACTTGTTTGAATGCCGTCCTATTAGAGAAAGAAAATGAAATTCTTTTAAATGAAAATGATTTGCTTAAAAGCGAAAATGAAATATTAAAGATTCAGTTTGCAGCGTTAAAAGAAGAACTAGAAACTTATAAGAATCCCGGGACGTGTTCTCTACGATCTGCTTTTAAGTACCCGGTTTCTCGAGTTTCACGAGCTGAATCTCAAAACGTTTCTTTAGATCTAAACGAATCCGAGACACCTTCCCCCAAAAAAAGAAAAACTCTTCCGTTTGCTCGGCTTCTTACTTCTGAAGAAAGTTGGCAGCAACTACAAACGGCGAATGAGGAAGCAGAAAAAAGATTGCAGAATCCAACTAAAAAAAGGAAAAACGTGAGCAGAAAAAGGAAGAACGAGAGCGAATAAAGCAGAAAAAGGAAGAAAGTAAGAAAAAAAAAAAGGCCTAAATATAAATAAATAACCGAATATAAAAGGTAGAAAAGGTTAAATAAATAAATAAATAGAATAAAATACGAAAAAAAATTTTTTTGTATAAATTTTTAAAATTGGCCACAATACCCCCCTAAAATCTGGTTTTGCATTTCATTTTGTGACCTGATTATTTATGCCCAAAATAGGGGACCGTTAAAGCCAGGTTCGTTAGGGTTAGCTTTTTTGATGCAGTTAAGGTTAGCAGGTTATATAGGTATCAAGAATGGAACTTATGCAATATATAGATCAATATGTAAACAGACCTGGCTTTAACGGACCCCCAAAAATATCTCTGATATGCCGATCTTTTTTACCGTAATTTAAACGAAATTTTTATATAAAAATTTTGTATATTGAACAAGAAGTTCTATTAGTAGCGATTTTAACCTGGCCACAATACCCTATCTTCCTTATAATTTAACTAATAAAACACACATCTTGTTTAAAAATTTTTAGCTGTTTTCTTGCAAATTCCAAATATATTACAATATTTGTTCTATTTTAATAGACGTAATATCTAAATAAAAAAAAGTAAATACTGTTAATTTTTTAAAGAAGAGTAAACCAAAATAACTACTTTGTGAAATTTTGAAAAAGCCAGAGGAACAGAAAAAGTACTAAATAGTTTAACTTGTTTTTGTAAGTTTAAAACTATATAAACTTTGTAAACAATACAACTTTTATTAAAATTTAAACTTATATTTGAACTTAATAACAAAAACTTTTAGCTACTTTGTAGCCAACTACTATTTGATAGTTTTTGTATTTTATTTCAGAAAGCTCTAACCAAGAACTTATTTTTATTTCTCTTTTAGTTGCTTTAAAAAGAACTCTTATTTCTAAATACTCTAAAAGAAGTTTTGTAGTTAATGTTTGCATATTGCTTAAAGGTTTTTATAGTTTGGTCTTTTTGAAAAAGTTGGTTTAGATAATTATTAAAAAGAGTTTATTATCATAATTTTGTACCATTTTATTAGTAAATTTTAAAACACTATACAAATATTTTTGATACCAAATAACTTTTATTCTACTAGTTAATATTTGTATATTACTTAAAGTTTTAAATAGTTTGGTCTTTTTGAAAAGTTGGTTTAGATGATTATTGAAAAGAGTTTATTATTATAATTTTGTACTATGTAAATTTTAAATTACTATATAAAATATCTTTGATGCCAAATAACTTTTAATCTACTAATTCATTTTGGATAATATTACTACCAAAATGTTCATCTTAAAAGATGATTCAAACAAGCCCAAAGTTATTAAAATCTGATTACAGATTTTTGGAATTATTAAAAATCAGTAAAAATGCTTAACAAATCTTATAGTTTTTTTTTATAAAAACCTATAAGATTTGTTAATAAGTATTTTTTATTTATTTTTAATAATCCAAGAAATTGTGATCAGATTTTGATAATTTTGGGCTTGTTAGAATTATCTTATCAAGATGAACATTTGGAAGTAATATTATTTAAATAAATTAGTATATCAAAAGTTATTTGGTATTAAAGATATTTAATAAAATAGTACAAAATTATAATGATCTCAGAAATCTGTAATCAGATTTTATTGATTTTGGACTTGCTAGAATTATTTAATTAAGATAACTATTTGGTAGTAAAATTATCTAAACTGGATTAGTAAATTAAAAAGTTATAGTAATTTTTTAAATCAGCTAATATAATATATATAATTCCAGTAATAAACTATAATTTTACTAAAACTTTTATCAAGTCAAATTGATCTATATAAACTATAGTTAAAATTAATTAGTTAGTATAGATAAAAACTAATAAACTCAAATTGTAAGTAAAATAAAATTTTTGATACAAACTCTAAAAAGAACTGTTTTAATATTTATTAATATATTTAAAATAGAATGCTGGTTAAAATCCTAACAAATAAAATCCTGACAGGTTATAATCTAACAAAAAATTCTGATAGTAAAAATCCCAACAATCCTAACAACAAAAAATTATTAAGTTTATTTAAGTTAGATTAGATTTAGAGTGAATGCTTAGGTTAGAGTTAGGGTGAGCATCTAGATTAGAGTTTGATTTAGAATAAAATTGCTCAAAAAAAGCTTTTTTTGATTGTTAAAATTTTTTTTTTTTTTTTAAATGTTAAGGATTGTTAAAATTTTTGATTGTCAGGAATTTAATTATTGGAATTTTTTTTGTCAAGATTATGATCTGTCAGGATTTTGTTTGTCAGGATTTTTGATCCAAACCTATTTAAATATACTATAATAATTATATATTACAATATTTTTTATATAATTTATATGAACTATTGATCCAGATTATAATTTGGGTTGATATTTTAATCTACGATATTATAATTAATGATTCGCCACTTAAGGGCCATGTTATTAATATACATGAGGATGAAAGCATTTCGGGTTCTAAAACCTGAAATTAAAATTTGAAAACGAAATTGTTTTTGACCTATTTTACTTGAAAGATGAAATTATTTGATACTTTTTTTGAATAGACGAAATTATAAGAAACATATCTATATGAATTTTATTTGCTCTTCCTTATAAAAAATATTAATTTTCTCTAGTGAAGATGAAATAGGCCTTTTTCAAAAATCAATTTCAGTGGCATTACTAGTTATTAATCACCTGATTATTTTTTATTAGAGTCCTATCACCCTCTTTTTTTTTATTAATATATATATAGTCAGGTTCTTATATATAATTTCAATTTTTTTTACCACCTCTTCCCTTAAAAAATCACCTGATTTTTGGTACTCCCCTAACAGAAGAATGATCTTAGTGTAATATGATACAAATCACTATGTAAATCTTATATATACAAAATGCAGTAATTATCCAAAAAAATACTTTATTTTACTAAGTTAATGAGCAAAGGTATTTAATTGAAAGATGTAGAGCTTAATGAGACAAATCCAATTGTGGTTATATCTAGGAGTTAAAATTGGCTTGCACATGCATGCACAGTGCAAGTAAATATTTTAACGTGCAAGAAAAAATTGAAAAAATGGGTTTGTGCATGTAAATTTTTTTAAATTTTCATAATAAACTTACTTTTATTACACAAAATTGTTAATTTGTGCAAGTAAAATTTTTTTGAATTTTAAACACTAGTTATATTATTCAAATTAGTATAGTGAATGCTGAGATATCTTCAAAAAATAATTGGCTGACTATATAAAATTATTATATAAACAGATGTAAACAATAGTTTGTTTATATATAATTATATATAGTCAGCCAATTGTTTTTCAAAGATATCTTAGCATCCACTAGGCTGATTTGGATAATCTAACTACTATTAGATTCATCTCATTGAGCTCTACAACTTTTAATTAATTGTCTTTGATTGTTAACTTAGATAAATAAATCGTTTTTCTTGAACAATTGCTTTATTGTCTGGAGCGTAGCGACAAACTCATACCTTTACACCCTTTGATGGCCGAAATTACGTTTTTGATGTATTATAATTAAAAATATCAAAAACGTAATTATGGCATTTTTTGGATGTAATGCTGCGTGCCTATATTTGCACATTTAGTGCAACAATAACACAGATTTTATGCGTCTGTGTCATAGGTAGGGTTCTTGGCACGATAAAAAAATTTGGCATGCCTGATGGCATGCCAAATTCTAAATTTTATGCCAAATGCATGCCAAGGCATGCCATAAACACATAATTTACTTGTTCAATTTAATTGGATAAAAAATTTTTTTAAAATATAAATTGTATCTTTATATATTTATATAATATTATACTTAATGGCATGCCTTTAAACTCAATGGCATGCCTATGGTATGCCATGGTAGCATGCCATAAGTGGCATGCCAAGGACTCTCATGCCGATAACCCTAGTCATGGGTCAATTACCCGGGTAACTAATTTATATTATCAACTTATTAATTATGATAATCTTTTTTTTTGTTTAATTTAATCGTTAAATAAATTACTAGCATAAGTAAGTAAGTTTAATTTCGTCTACTTCAACAATTGCATTTTAAGAGAATTTGTCTTAGTAAATTAGCGTGAGTCTGAAGTTTAATTCGTTATCTCAAAACCCTTTTTTTTTTATTATGGTCTGATTGGTTGACTATGAAGCTTAATTCGTTCACTTTAGCGATTATGTTTCAAGAGAATGTATGTACTAGCGTAAGTAGAAGTTTAATTCCATCCACTTTAACATTTGCATTTCAAAAGTTTTTTTTTTTATTACGGACTGATCAGTTAACTATGAAGTTTAATTCGTTCACTTTAACAATTATGTTTTAAGAGAACATATGTTTAATCATAACCATTTAATCATTAAATAAATTACTAGCATAAGTATGAAGTTTAATTCCATCCACTTTACAATTGCATTCAAGAGAATTTTGATTAACCATAATCATTTAAATTAGCGTGAGTATAAAGTTTAATTTGTTAACTCAAACCTTTTTTTTTTTATTACGTATTGATCGGTTGACTATGAATTTTAATTCGTTCACTTTAACGATTATGTTTCAAGAGAACGTATGATTATAACCATTTAATCTTTAAATAAATTACTAGCGTAAGTATGAAATTTAATTCTATCCACTTTAACAATTGCGTTTCAAGAGTTAACTATAATTATTTAATCATTCAGTAAATTAGCGTAAATATGAAGTTTAATTTGTTAAATTAAACCCTTTTTTTTTTTTATTACGGACTGATCAGTTGACTATGAAGTTTAATTCGTTCACTTTAACGATTATGTTTAAAGAGAACGTATATATTAAAGAATTTCAACTTAAAGCCACGAACAATGAAGATGAATCGAGTGGATTCCTTTTAATAGATTAGAAAGTAACCAGATTCCTGCCGTTGGTAATTATCTTCTTGTTAGATCCAGTTGCCGTTACTTCGCCGCAAAAATGACGTTGAAGTACTATAAAACGCCGCCAAATCACCAAGAACGCTATATGATTACAAAAATTACAAAAATCTACAATTAGTATAAGTTAACAAAGAAAAAACAAGAAAAAAAATAAAAAAATTACTTATCTTTTAAAAAAACTGTACTTTTAAGATGATCTAAAATAAATCATTAACGATCTATTTTAGGTCATAATCTTGTATAACTGGTCACCCGCTATTTTAAAAAAGTTAAAAAAAAATATAAAAAAATTTAGATAAAATAAGGCAATATTTTAAATAAATAAAGAAAAAAAATGCTTTTTAAAAATTAAAAAATAAAAATATTTAAATAATAAATAAATAAAAATATTTAAATAATAAATAAAAATAATATAAGTAACTTACGTTATGCGTTATAGAAATATATAAAAAAAAATTCATTATAAATTAAATAAAAAAAAAATTAAATTCGTTATAAAAAAAAA
>QKWP01000253.1:40533-62619 GCA_003550325.1 Gigaspora rosea
TGCACGTATGCTAAATTAGATCATTGGTAGTTAGATAGTTAGGGTTAGGATAGTTAAAATCGGTAGTACCGTAATAGTTAGATGATTAGGGTTAGGGCAGTGTCATTAATCACCTGATTATTTTTTATCAGAGGCCTACCCCCCTCCCTCTTCCTTAATATATAAATAGTCAGGTTCTTATATATAATTTTAACTTTTTTTACCCCCCTCCCCCCTAAAAAATCACCTGATTTTTGTTACTCCCCTTAGGATACTTAAATCATTGATAGTTAGACGGTTGTTTTATAATATGATGTGTGCAATAATAATAGTTATGTAATTATTTTTTTAAAAAAAGTTGTTAATTAATAAAAAAGTAATTTAATTAATTAAATCAAAAAATTCTATTAGTAGATTTTAATGATGATGTTAAAGAAATCATCCGGGATGGTCATTAGAATTGCTCTTAATTTTTTTATATTTATTTATTAATTTTTTAAGAATCTAAATAATATTGTACTATATTAAAAATCTAACTATATACTATGTTCACTCTTACTATCGCACTATGTTCATCCTAACTATCATGCTATATTCGTCCCTACTATTATGATATATTTATCCAAGTATTGTAATATATATAATCCCAGACTGGAATTGTTAAAGATCTGTGCAAAAAATTAAAAAAATTCTTTAACAGGTTGCAGATTTGCGCAGATTTTTATTGCACTATATTTATTTACACGATGCTAGATGTTATAATTTAGTTTTTAGCAAATTACTATAAAGTTTATATGTAATAATCTAACTTTTAGCAAATTTACTTGATTTTAGGGGTATCATAAACGTCTAAATTCATGCAGATCAGTTATGACCTATATGAGAGATGTCCGGGTCCTCCTTAAGTATCACAGTTGATACTGAAGTTATAGGGTCTTGATTTGAAACTATAAGGCCTGCTATAATCCACATATACTTTGTAAATATGAAATCTATACCCAAACCCTACCCTAACCCTATAAGACAAAGATGAAAAAAACATACAAAGGAAATTTTAAAATTTATATCAAAATAGGTCATAACTTCAGCATTAGCTGTGACAATAATTATTATTAGTAAAAGTGCAATTTTTATTGTCATTATTAATAAATTGCATAATGCGTAATTATTCTTAGCAGTTTATTACATTGCCATGGTCTAATCGTATCATTGACGAATTGTATTGTCGGTAGAATAAGCTTGTCGGTATATTCTATTTTCGGTAAAATGAGCTTGTCAGTAAGTTGATTTTGTCGATAAATGTAACTGTCGGTGAAGTGTGTGTCGGTAAAATCAGCTTGTTGGTGAAAAGGAACTTATCGGTAAATCAAGTATCGGCGAATTTTGTGTTGGTAAAAAAAGCTTGTCGGTAAAATGATTGTCGGTGTAGGTTGGTGTCTGTGAAGTGATTGTCGGCGATTTGATTGCCACCCGTTTCAATACTATAAAAATTCAAAAAAAAATATAAAATTAACTATAAAACTAAAATAGATAAAACTATTATAAAGTATATACAATGTGGAACACCATAAATTAACATCTTTTTATATGCATTTTAGAGGCATTCATAAATAACGTTATGTACTCCCTCATAGTAGCGCTTGACTCTCTCCCTCTACTAGATAAAAAAATTTTTTAACATTCATATATTTATATATAAAATTTTACAAAAACTTGAATATATTGTGATACAGTGATTCGATTTAAATGATTTAGGTACCATTCGATTCGTTTTATAAGACGAATCCAATGATACTAAAATCATATTATTTGGATTGCTGAATCAAAAGTTATTCACAAAAAACTATTGGTTATATAGTAATTTTATAAGAAAAGATATGTCCAATAGTATTTGGCCAATAACTTTTGATCTAGTGATCCAAATGAAATGAAATTAGTGCTATTCGACTCCTTTTACTGAGACGAATCGAATGGTACCAAAATCATTAAATTTGGACCACTGGTTCAGTTTTTAGACAATTTTTTCTAAAAAAATTACATTATATTTTTTTGACCCTCCTACTTATATAGAAAAATGTTATCATTTGTTCAACCCCTTTCTTGTATAACATTATTTATGGATGCCTCCTTTACAAAAATTGATATAACTTAAAAAGAAAATATTTTTTAAAAAAATTTTTTAACTAATTTGTAGCTTTAAGTCTAAGCTACAATTTGGTTAGAAAGATTTTTATTTTATTTTATTAATTTTAAAAAGTTATATCAATTTAAAGTTTACTAAGAAATTGAAAATTTAGTGTTTAATATTGTTACAGTAGAGAGGCCTTCTTTTACTCCTTACTATAACAATGACACAGCTACAGGGATCCTTTATCGGTTTATAGTGGTGTCCAAGAGGTAGGTATAATTCTTTAGTCTGTAAGAAATTATACTCTTCTCTAAGGGCAGTTCAGTATGGTATTCAATGAGGAATTATCGATTTTACTATTACTTGATAATAAACTTGGTGTTATTAAAATAAATAGTTTCTTTATTAATAATCTAAGATAGAGCTATCCTTAGGTTTCTGTTCCTAAGAAATCCCAGTACAAGATGTATGTATAATAAATATAAAGAGAAGTAGGGTGTCGTGGTTATACATGAGGACGAAAGCATTTCGGGTTCTAAAACCCGAAATTAAAATTTGAAAACGAAATTGTTTTTGACCTATTTTACTTAAAAGACGAAATTATTTGATACTTTTTTTGAATAGACGAAATTATAAAGAACATATCTATATAAATTTTATTTGTTTTTCCTTATAAAAAATTTTAATTTTCTCTAATGAAGACGAATTAGGCCTTTTTCAAAAACAATTTCGGTGGCATCACTAGTCGTGGTCTAGTTTGACTAAGGGAGATTCTATGTCTTTAAATACATTTTAGAATAAGCATTATAAGTATTGATTTACAATGATAAATACTATAATCTACAAAAGTGGTATAAGCATTATAAACGGTATAAGCGTTATAAGCGTCATAAGCGGTATAAGTGTTATAAGCAGTATAATCGTTATAAGCAGTATAAGCATTATAAGCGATATAAGCGTTATAAGCAATATAATCATTATAAGCAGTACAAGCATTATAAGTATTATAAATGGTATGACTATTCTAAATATCCAACTTCTCAAGATAATAAAATAATAATACAAAATGATAATAAATAATAATAAAATAAATAATAATAAAATAATAAAATAATAAACTATTGTTCTATAACATTTTCGTCCCCTTAAGAAAATTTACTCTGTAAATTCCTTCTCTAATCTTCTAATAGAACTGTATAATCCTCATCCTTTAATTTAATTATTTGGGTCATGGAAAGGTAAGTAGTTTGGTACATTAGGTCCTTTGGACAAATTGTAAAGATTTTTCTAATTCTCTGGGCTCTTTTCCAAATGTCTTGGGTTTTTCGGTCTCCTTTTACTTTCAAATTTGTTCTCTAATTTGGGATCTATATTCTGTCTGTTTCTCTATTATGGTTCCTAAATAGTAATGGGCTTCGATGGTCTGTCTTTGTTCATGTCGAGATTATTTGAATTTTGTAGAATTTTATTAACTTGTGCAGTCCATGTTTTTCGAATAAAAGGATTAGTTTGAGTAGCCTTTTGTGGGTTAAAAGTCTGAGTCAAGTCTTTTAACAATAGTGTTATTGCCTTAGGTTTCTTAGTCAGTTTTTCAGATAAGAGAGCTTCTATATTTTCATCAAATAGTCGCAGTAATTCATTAAGTTCGACAAGGGGTTCTGTTTCTTCTTTTGGGTAACTTCAATTACTATTGGTCATCCCATAAAATTACATTTTGACTAAAAATTCCTAAATTATATTGGGCAGCAGCGTCTTGTCTCCAAATAGAAAGAAAGTTTTGAAGAGCGAGTATAGTATTGGGTTTTAGGGTAGTAGATTCATTTTAGAGGTTTTAATAAAATTTTAGGGAAATTTTAATCAGAGTATAGGATTATATAAATGTTAGAGTAACACAATGATTTTCATAGGACTATATACAAAGTTTTACACAAATATCACTCCCTTTCACAATAAATTTCTTCCAGAAATTTCTAATTTTCAATTACAATTATAGGTTCCTATTAGGGTGTCCAGGATTATGATCCGGTAAATGCCAAATTATGCATCTGGTAAATTGCAAATTATGCGAATTATGCGGATCCAGGATTAAGGTTAAAAAAAATTTGCTGACCAACCAAATTTCAAGATCTTCTGTAATGCAAGACAAATTTTATAACCGTCTATGAAACTGTTTTTATGTGTTATAAAATTTTATTATATAAATAATATTTTCGAACTCTAACCTTATTGCAAGATTTTATTCCTAATTTAAAAGCACAAAATTTTACTAGAAATTTTTTTGTGTTCTAATTTTGCTCATGGTATATGCTAAAATTATCTGCAACTTATATTGTACAACAATAGTGTATATAATCAATAATTGTTCCTACATTCGAGGTGTTAAGAATATCAGTATGTGATTTTAGTATAATTTTATCAAACCTTGCTATAGAGTTTGCTTAATTATCACGCCTTATAGAATTTAGGATTAGCTCTACCAGAAATTATGATTAATTCCAGCCAGGTTTTTTAGGGAGTGATGGTATGGTTTGATAAAATCACATCTGTACCATACTGATCTGTAATTTTCTACATTCGGATCTATTAATTTTAAAATGTAGATACTATGATAGTTTAGCCAGCATTATTCACATGATCCTACTCAGAATTAGCCAGTGTTAGAGTATATTATAGGCCGACTTGATAATACACTCTGTAATTTAATCTGTATAACGACAATTGACCAATAGAAATTTCTTTATACGAGAGAAAGGATAAATTATGCAAGATTATGCGGGCTTCTTTAAATTATGTGAAATCGCATATTTTATGCGCTATAAGGTGAATTATGCAAATATTATGCCGGATCATAATCCTGGACACTCTAGTTCCCATGTCTGTTTCTCATAATATTTAGCAAGCCTATCACTATTATCCCTTAAACTGTAAGCAATTCCAGGCAAATTTGCCTGGAAAATTGCTATAAATATACTTATGATCTACTTTTTTTAAAATTTAAAATATTTAATTAAAATTTTTTTTGATAATATTTAAAAATAAAGATTATATTATAGTAGTATTTAATTTTATATTATAAGAAAAAAAGTTTAAGTTGTTTATAAGCTAAAAATAGACAAATTTTGAAAAAAATTTTAGCCAAAAAAATTATTTACTAATTCTTGGCGAACTCTATAAATATTATCTCTAGCCTCTTGTTTTTAATATATATTGTAGTTTATAAAAAGGATTACAACTTTTATTATTGCAACATTTGTGATTTACTTGTAAAAATTAAGACTTGTATTAGAAGTAAAAATTTTTTTTATAGACGGGAACATATAAAATTTAAGAAAATCTAAAGAAAAATTTTATAGTAAAAATTTTAAAATAAAAACTTTAAACTTTTATTACTTTAAAGGTTATTAATAACTTTAAAAAATTTTCATAATAAAGTTTATAAAATATATTTTAAAGAAAATATTCTATAAATAAAGTATACCCTATATTCTTAATAAAATTTTATTTTATTTAAAAAATTGTAAATATTTCTAAAAATTCCAGGCAAATTTGCCTGGAATACAGTTTAAGGGATAATATTTCTGTAAGGTTTTTCCTTTCATATCTTGAAGTTTATAAGCACTATTGTTTAATTTCACTTGAATTATAAAGGGTCCAATTCTTTTATCCTCAAATTTAGCAGAGTGAGACATTTCTAATTCTTTTTGTTGTATTCACACTTTTTCTCTAATTTTAAAGGTTTCTTCTTTTATTTTTCTATCAAAGTACTTTTTCTGTCTCTCTTGTGATTTTCTGGTATTTTCCTGGGGTTTTTCTTGTATAGTCAGTAATTTTTCTATTAACTCATAAGCTTGTTGTAATATACTGTTTTGTATATTTATTTCTGTATTTTCATTTTCTTTTGGATATACAGGAATAAGTACTTCTATAGGTAGTGTGGCTTGTCTTCTATAAACTAACTGGAATGGAGTATATCCAGTAGTAGTAGGCCTCTTTGTTTGATAAGCTAAAAGAACAGCAGGTATGTATAAATTCCAGTCATTTGTTTCTTTTACTTTTGCGAGAGATTCATATAATGTTCGATTAAGTCTTTCAACTATCCCATTTGTTTGTAGGTGGTAGTGCTCCTAGGTCCAGTCCAGGTCTGGTCCAGTCCGGGTCCGGTCTGGGATCAGACCAAACTCAGACTCTAAATTTTACTAATTTCAGACTTCAAACCAGACTCAGACTCAACTGTGAGTCCAGTCCGGGTCTGGTCCGAAGTCTGCAGACTGGTTTGAGTCCGAATATATTTATATGTATTTTTTGGCGCTAAACAAGTTTACTTAGTGCATTTTGTTAGAATAAATTAGTAAAATTTTATGAATCATAAGATTTTATAGAATTTTATTAATAAAATAATATAAAATCTTAAAATTCACAAATATTTATTAATTAATTCTAAAAAAATGCACTAAGTAAACTTGTTCAGCACCTAAACATGTATCAAAACGGCTGTTTTGTTTTTATTTTACTTGTAATTTAGAGATTTGATGCACAATTTTGGATTTTTGATCAAAAAAGACAAATTTAAACAGCTTATCTCCAAATTTCAAGTAAAATAAAAACAACCCTGCTGATTTAATGTATTTTTAGGTGCTAAACAAGTTTATTTAGTGCATTATGTTAGAAATAATTAGTAAAATTTTGTGAATCATAAGATTTTATAGAATTTTATTAGTAAAATTCTATAAATTCTTAAAATTCACAAATTTTTATTAATCAATTCTAACAAAATGCAATAAGTAAACTTGTCCAGCACCTAAAAATATATTAAATCGGCAGAGTTCTTTTTATTTACTTGAAATTTGGAGAAAAGATGCATAATTTTGGATTTTTGATCAAAAAAGTCAAATTTAAGCATCTTTTCTCCAAATTTCAAGTAAAATAAAAACAATCCTGCCGATTTAATGTATTTTTAGATGCTGAACAAGTTTACTTAGTGCATTTTGTTAGAAATAATTAGTAACATTTTATGAATTATAAGATTTTATAGAATTTTATTAATAAAATTCTATAAAATCGTATGATTCACAATTTTTACTAATTAATTCTAACAAAATGCACTAAGTAAACTTGTTTAGCACCTAAAAATACATTAAATCGGCAGGGTTGTTTTTATTTTACTTGAAATTTGGAGAAAATATGCTTAAATTTGACTTTTTTGATCAAAAATCAAAAATTATGCATCTTTTTTCCAAATTTCAAGTAAAATAAAAACAACTCTGCTGATTTAATATATTTTTAGGTGCTGGACAAGTTTACTTATTGCATTTTGTTAGAATTGATTAATAAAAATTTGTGAATTTTAAGAATTTATAGAATTTTACTAATAAAATTCTATAAAATCTTATGATTCACAAAATTTTACTAATTATTTCTAACCTAATGCACTAAGTAAACTTGTTCAGCACCTAAAAATACATTAAATCAGCAGTGTTGTTTTTATTTTACTTGAAATTTGGAGATAAGATGTTTAAATTTGTCTTTTTTGATCAAAAATCCAAAATTGTGCATCAAATCTCTAAATTACAAGTAAAATAAAAACAAAATAGCCGTTTTGTTGCATGTTTAGGTGCTGAACAAGTTTACTTAGTGCATTTTCTTAGAATTAATTAATAAATATTTTGAATTGTAAGATTTTATAATATTTTATTAATAAAATTCTATATAATCTTATGATTCATAAAATTTTACTAATTTATTCTAACAAAATGCACTAAGTAAACTTGTTCAGCGCCAAAAAATATATATAAATACATTCAGACTCAAACCAGTCTGCAGACTTCAGACCAGACCCGGACTGGACTCAGACTTGACTAAAAAGTCTGAATATAAAGGTCTGAGTCCGGTCCGAAAATCAGACCAGACTCAGACTTGACTAAAGTCTGGTTCGAGTCCAGTCTGTAGGAGCACTAGTAGGTGGCATGGTGAAGAGATTTTATATTTAATAAGAAATTTTTTATATAATTTTCATATCTTTGATCAGAGAGTATAATCTTTTAGGTTCCATGTCTACAGATAATTTCTTTAAAAATAAATTGAGCAAGGGTATTAGCTCCAGCATCCAGTACAACTTTTGCTTCAGGCCATCTTGTTAGGTAGTTAGTAGCAGCGATAATATAATGATTGGTTCGCGTAGTTATTGGTAAGGGTCTGACAAGATCAATTCCAATTCTCTCAAAAGCACATCCTATTTGGATAGGGTGGAGAGGTTCTTTTCTTTGTCCTTTTTGTCTCTTTTGACATGTTTCACAAGTCTTTACATATTCTTGGACATCTTGATACATTTGATTCCAATAATATCATTCAGCTATTTTATAGTACATAGCATCAGTTCCCAAATGTTCAGCAATAGAGTGTTTATGCATTATATATAGAATTGGTACTACTTCTGTCCATTTAATAACTTGAAAGGGGTGTTTTGGATCTTTCATTTTTTTTATATAAAAGGTTATGTCTAATTTCAAAATATCGAGCCTGGTTGATTAATTGTTTCTTTTTATAGTTTGTGAATTCTTCTGGTAACTTGTCTGATTCTAGATAATCATAAAGTTGGTTAAATCGATTCAAATTTATAATTTAAATTATTTAGTTGTCTGGGTCAGTAGGCGTGATAGAGCATCAATATTCAAGTAGATTCTTCCAGAGTTGTGAAATATTTCAAAGTTGTAAGATTGGAGTTTAAGAATCCATCTTCCAATTTTTCCTTTAAATTCAGCAGTGCGTAACCATTAATACTGAATGGTCTGTAACTAAGATAAACTTGGTAGTGCCTAAATATTTATAAAAATGTTCGATTGCCCATACTATAGCAGCATATTTTAGTTTAGTTGCGCTGTAGTTTACTTCTTCTTTTTGTAGGCTTTTGCTTGCATAGGCAATAGGGTGTTCCTTATAGTTTTGGTCCAATTGACTAAGAGTGGTGCCAAATCAATAGTAAAAAGCATTAGTAGCCAAAATAAAGGCCTTTCTGAAATTAGGGTAGGCTAATATAGGTGCAGCAATAAGTCGATCTTTCAGTTCATCGAAAGCTTCTTGTTGAATATGGGTCCATTAGTATGGTTCATTTTTTTGTAACAATCGATTCAATGGTTTAGCAATAGCAGAGAAGTTTTGAATAAATTGTCTATAATATCTAGCTAGTTTTAAGAATGAGCAATTATATTCCATAGGGGTTGAATCTTTTATACAGCTTCAATTTTGGTAGGGTTAGGGGCTATTCCACTAGATGCAATTATATGTCTTAAGAAGAGTAATCATTGCATCCAAAAGTTACATTTCTCGATATTAAGTCATAATCCAGCCTGCTTGATTCTTCGAAACACTTCTTTCAAGTGCTTCAGGTGGTCATCGAATGTTTGGAAGTATACTATGGTATTATCCAAGTACACTACTACAAATTTCCAAGCAATTCCATCACCATTAGTCATTGAAATATAGCAGGAGTATTACAAAGTCCAAAAGGTATCACATTGAAGCACTTACTCAAGCATTTCGTCGTTCTATCGGCATACGCATTAAAGAGGAAGCTAAAATTATAGAAGAAGAAGTAGTCGAAATTCAAATTGAACTCGTAAGTTCCATAGCAGGTTACAAAAACATTCTTTTCTTTATCACGAGGGTGCATAGCTACTTGCCAGTATCCACTTGCAAGATCCAAAGTGGAAAGCCAATGCAATCCAGCAAGGGTATTTAACATTTCATCAATACAAGGTAGAGGGTATGCATTCTTTTTAGTAACATTGTTAAGTTTCTAGTAGTCTACACAAAAGTGTAATTTGCCTTTTTTTTTTTACTAGAACAACGAGAAAAGTCCAGGGACTATTTGAAGGTTGGATAAGTTTATGTTTTATCATTTGTTGGATTTCCTCTTTAATAAATGTTTGTTTACTTGGGGTATAGAATAAGATCTAGAGTGAATAGGTGGTACATCTTCTGTAAAAATATGATGAAAAACTAAGTCAGTTCTTCCTAATTCATTAATGTTTGTTGCAAAAATATCTGCAAATTTCTCAAGTAAATGTCTAAATTTAAGTCCTTGGTCTGCAGCAAGAGGACCTGTGTTTAATGAAGTAGTTGGGGTTAAGGTATATTCTTCATAGGAGATAAAGGTGTCTATACTATATACAGGGGTAGGTATTAAATTTAAAGGATAATGTCCAAGGGGTTTGTCTATACTAGTGATGCCACCGAAATTGATTTTTGAAAAAGGCCTATTTCATCTTCATTAGAGAAAATTAAAATTTTTTATAAGGAAAAGCAAATAAATTTATATAGATATGTTCCTTATAATTTCGTCTATTCAAAAAAAATATCAAATAATTTCGTCTTTCAAGTAAAATAGGTCAAAAACAATTTTGTCTTCAAATTTTAATTTCGGGTTTTAGAACCCGAAATGCTTTCGTTCTCATGTATAGTCTATACTATTGTCTGGTTCAGCAAGTAGTTTGTCATCATGCCTAGGATTATCTAAAAATTTGTATTTGTGAAAAGATTAGCAAGTGTTACAGTTCTTTGTTGCAAGTATTGGATATCTTGGTGAATAAGACGAATTAATTGTTAATTGAAGTTTTCAAGTTGTTGAACTTGTTGTTGAAGTTGTTCAATGATCTGGTTCTGTTGGACAACTTGTTGTTGTAATGTTTCAAAAACTTCTTTAGTGATGATATTTTGGTTATTTTGAATAGGTTCTAGAGGTATGGTTGCTGGTTCTGCTTCGAATATTGGTGATAGTGGTGGTACACATTCTGTACAGTATCCATCATGTTCATCGAGTTCTTCTCAGTGCTTAACATGAAGACATTTCTTGCAAAGGTTGATAGGTGTGTCTGAAAAGTTTCTTTTAGATTAGCAAGAGCAGTTTCTTTACAGAATTCAGGGTGGCTAGTATTAAAGAAAATCTCAAGGGTCTGTTGTAACTGAAATTCTTCATTATCTTCTAATATACCATGTTTAGTATAAAGTACTAATAATATTTCTTTCTGACTCCAAGGTTGGTTAATGTGATCAGTTATTAAAGCTTCTAAGGCTTCAGTCAGGCTTTGGTCTAATTCTTGTAAAAAAATTTTTGCAAGTCGAAAGATACAGATCTGGTTCATTTCATACTGAGATCTAGAACTTTTGTTGAACTTAGTATAATGTTTAATTCTGGTCCACAAATTATAATTAGAGTTATAAAGAACATCCTGTTCTGCTTTATAAGCATAGAGGTGTTCAAGGTCACAAAACCAAAGGGCTTGTTCTAGGTTTTCTAAATTATACATTTTGGAGGTAGGTCTGGTTTTTTCACAGATTTTATATTGAACAAGGGTTCCATGTCCTTCTTCATAACTATAATAATATATGCATTGAGGGTCATCAGAAAGGAGTTCATAATAGTAGTCAGAGACACATCCTCGACAAACAAACTGATTGTTAAGAACTTGTAAATCTTCTGATCTATTCGGTTTCTTGTAGTGACAGCAGTGGTAAGTACACCTTGAACTAAAGTTATATATTTGACGGGCTTCAATATCATCAGAATTATATCCACATTGGCAGATTCGGTTCTGTTTCTTAAGGGCTACAAAAGAACAGTCAATGGCAATATGTCCAGTTGCTCTACAGGTATGACAAATGTTTTCAGGACAGTTTCGGTACAGATCATTGCTATTGCAAGTATGACAAGAGGTTTGCTTTGGTACTTGTTGTGGGCAGTGGACAGCAATATGTCCATCCTGTTGACAACAATTACAACGATTGGTAGGACAGTTGGCAAAGAGATATTCAGATGATCCACAATTACCACATACACAAGGGTTAGGAAGAGCTCATTTCTATGTCTGGGTTGGTGAATAATCTATAGGTTGGTATCATTATCAGAGATAAAGATGGTGTCTGGTTCTTGCGTAGTGATAAAAGCATAAGCTTCTTGAGGAACTAAGTATTCCTGTTCATAAGTATCTAACTAAGCAGGATCGGTAATAGTAAGTTGTGAGGGTAATGGTTGGTTGCTTTCATAAGAGGTAGGGATAGTATGTTTCTTGTTTTTCTATTTAAAAAAATAGCATCCATTTTTCCAATTATAACTAGCTTCGACTTTCTTTGACCAGTCATTTTCAAGCAATAATAAATAAGAGGTGGCAGGGACTACTTCAACAGTAATAGGAATAATAGCTCTGTCTATTTTAACAGGTAAGTCTCATATGATTCCCAAAGGGCAAAAAGGAGTTCCAGTAGCAGGTATAATAAGACTAAGAGAGGCTTGTTCTATTTTTAGTCCTAGATCCTGAACCAGTTGGTATGCGATTATTCTAATAGAGGCTCCACTATCGATAATAGCTTATGGTTTCTGGTCAATTTTAACATTAAATTTGACAGGAGTGGTATAAGCAAATATCTGGATCAAGTTAGCAGTTTTAGCTTCTTTGTACAAGTAAGAAGATAGGACAGTGCGAACAGAGGTATTATTTAAAAGTGTTTCCCATTTCTGTGGATTAAGAGGTAGATTGGTAGTAGTAGTAGTAGAAGGAGTTCCATAATGATAGTTAATGTTTCTATAGTAGGGTGAGAGAGTTCGATTAGTGGGTCTCCAGATAGAAGATCGGTCTCGACTTCTAGAGTGGTAATCATCTCAACCATTACGATTATCTCTATTTTGGGAGCAGCTTCTGTCTCTATTATAATAATCCCGGTCTCTATTGTCTTGACCTCTAGATCTGTTTTTATAAGAGTTACGTTGATAGTTGTTATTGTTGGACTATCTGTTTCTTTCTCGTTCGTTACTTTGATTCTTCTTTTTAAGACGGCAATATACAATAAAGTGTTCAGTTTAACTGCAATAATGGCAGGTAGGGGGTTGTTTAATTGGATTGGCTTGTTTAGAAGAATCAGCATAGTTCACAAATATGTTAGTAGGTGGTTGCTTCTGAGCAAGATTAATATTAAGTTGAGCGATTTGTTTAGTCAGTTGTTTAATAGCTTGGTCTGTATCTGTATTAGAGGAGGCCATAAGTTTTCCAGTTTCCTATTTGTGAGCAGTTTTCATAGCAGCATCGAGATTAGCAGGTTCAGAGGCCTAAACATTAACAGCAAACTCTGGGTGAAGGCCTTGGATAAAAAGCTGAATTACAAAGTCATCAGGGAAGATATCTTCGAAGTCAACATGTCGCTTTAGTTTCCTAAACCGATTAATATAGTCATTAACTGAGTTGGTGCTTGTTTGATATCAAAAAGTTGCTTTTGCCAAATGGTTTTTTGTTTTGGAATGACTAATTGATCTAGAAACATGTATTTAAAACTAGTATCTTCATTGTCCTTATCGCTAAAAGCAGTGGTCTTAGTTGTAAGGAAGAAAAACCATTCTAGAGCAATTCCTTTTAAGTATAAGGAACAAGTTCTAATTTCTAGTAAACATTCCATTGGTTAGCAATAGCAGCATGCTTGAACTCAGAATACCATTTAAGTGGGTCTTGGGTTCCATTCCCATTAAAGAAATTGACAGGGAGAACATTCTTTTCAGCTCCACCAGCTACAAATGTATTTGCTAATGCATTGATAGCAGTGGCAGCCTCGGCTATAGCATGTTTGGCCATAATAGAAAGTGGTTATCTATAGGTGAGGTTAGAGGGGGTTCTTGGTCTTTTTCATTAGTTTCTTCAGTAGTGTCCAGTAAAAGTCTATTTAAATTAAAGTGAAAGTAGTTTCGAAGAAATTTTCAGGGTCTACTTCAGGTCGATTAGGTAGTAAAGTTGTAGGGCTTGTAGGTAGGCTAGTACGTTGGAGTAGAGGAGTTTGAGAACTAATAATACTATTATCCTCACTAAAAGAAAGTAGGTTAAAACCAAGAGGAGTAGAAGGGCATTCTTCAAAAAAAGTAAGCAGAGGTACAGTATTAAAAGTATTGCTAGATCTTTTAAAAATAGAAGATTCTAAGTCTGGATATTGAGGGTTATAATTTTTAGTATTAGCATCTAGATATAGGTCAAAGATGGTATAGTTTTCAAAATCAAGAGGAGGTAAAGTAGTTCGATGGATAAAATATTGGAGAATAGCAAGAGCAATTTCTCTTGGGTTGTCAAGTTCTGTTTAATAACAGCAGCTAAAAATAATATCTCAAATACAAGCACGGATAGTAGCAGAGTCTCTAGTAGGGTTAAATGACCAAAATTGCCAGTAGTTTGGGAAGTATAGGAATTAGCAGAGTAGATGCCAGAATACCAATGCCAAAATTTTCCAAAAAGTGTTTGAGCAAAAATTCGATCACTAGTTCGAGGTAGAGGATAGCACTTTTGACAAGAAAGATTAGGAGCACGTAATTGAAGAGTGTAGTATGGAAAAGCAGAGTTTTGATAATGTTCTACTAGGTGGGTTCTAATATGTCGATTATATAAGTCATTAATATTAGTAGTTATATGCCTTATGACTCCTAGCTAAATCTCAAAATAATTAATTGTTAGTAATATCTTGTTAGTAAATTTAGTTAAATAGATAGAATTCTTGGGCAAAAAGTCTTCCAAAATGAATAGCAGCAGCAAAAGTTATAGGAAATAAACAGCAATTTAAATAGAGTCCTTGGGCAAAGAGACTTCTAGGACGAATGGTAGCAGTAATAAGTTTTATAGAGTCCTTGGGCAAAGTAACTTCCAGGACGAACAGCAGCAGCTAGAGTTGTAAAGGTTTCCAAATATCTTCAATAATATCCAAATGTTTTAAATGGTTCTGCTAGAAGGCACCAAATGTTACAGTAGGGAGGCCTTCTTTTGCTCCTTACTATAACAATGACATGGCTACAGTGATCCTTAAAGGTAGGTATAATTCCTTAGTCTGTAAGAAATTATACTCTTCTCTAAGGGCAGTTCGGTATGGTATTCAATAAGAAATTATCGATTTTACTATTACTTAATAATAAACTTGGTGTTATTAAGATAAATAGTTTCTTTATTAATAATCCAATATAGTGTTATTTTTAGATTTCTGTTGCTAAGAAATCCCAGTACAAGATGTATAATAAATATAAAAAGAAGTGGGGTGTCTTGATCTAGTTTGACTAAGGAAGATTTTATATCATTAAATACATTTTAGAATAAGCGTTATAAGTGTTGATTTATAATAATAAATACTATAATTTACAAGAGCGGTATAAGTAGTGTTCCGCATGGATCAGATCGGACAGATATTTTTAAAGATCCAAATCTGATCCGAAATTTCAAATCGGGTCCAAGTATAGATTCGAATCATTGTTTAAATGTACGGATCCGGATCCTGACCGGATCCGAAGAACTCTTTACATATGAAGGATCGGATCTTTTCGGATCTTTTCGGGTCTTTATATGGATCCGAATCCGACAGACTGAATCTGGATCCTTGATTTTTGGGATCCGATGAGTACAGATCTGGATCGGATCCAGATCTCGGATCGGGTCTGCGGAACACTAGGTATAAGTATTATAAACAGTATAAGCATTATAAGTGTTATAAGCATTATAAGTGGTATAATCGTATAAGCAGTATAAGCGTTATAAGTGTTATAAACGATATAATCGTTATAAGTGGTACAAGATTATAAGCATTATAAATGGTATAACTATTCTAAATATCCAACTTCTTAAGATAATAAAATAATAATACAAAATGATAATAAATATGACGGCTAATGCTGAATTTGGCTGATGCTGAATATCCCGTAACATTTCGGGCCGGAATTTGCAGATCGTGTCACATGTTGATCATGTAACAACATACCATTCGGGCTGAAATTGCAGATCGCATCATGTGCCGAACGTACAATATAGCAATGCATATCATTGTTTTGCTGCATATTCTTTTTTTTTGTTTTTATGTTCGCCCACCCACCAATTGTTGTTTTTTTAAAATTTTTTTTTTTTTGAAAAACTTTTTTTTTTTATCAACCTATGCCGGCAATCCCAAAAATCCCTGAAACGGAAGCTGAATACCAAGCAATAGTGGAGTATCTTCACTCCAAAACAATACCCAATGTTTTGAAAAAGTGTGCCAAGACAAATTTTATTCGTCGATGCACAAAGTTTGTATTGGACGAAAATAGAGCCTTATATACTCCTGTGGTTGTAAAGAATGGTGTTACACTTGAAAGACGCCGTGTGGTCCCCAAGTATGACCAAGAATTACGCACCTGCATATTACAGCGTTTTCACTACCAAGCCAACTACCGTAACTACCACAAGCCGTTCGCTACTATTTCAGAACACCATATTGGAATTACGCAGGAAGAAGTCCAAGCATACGTTAACCAATGTGGCTCTTGTACAGTAAGAACTTCTCTTAAAGAAAAGACTGATATGATACCAGTAGCATCTACAGCACCGTGGAAACATATTCAGATTGACCTTGTAGACTTTTGTGATTATACGGAAATGAATGATGGTTTCGCATGGTTACTTACATGCATTTGTGTGTTTTCAAAGTTCCTTGTAGCTGTTCCTCTCAAAAACAAGGAATCCAACACGGTTGAAAGTCACCTTGTAAAGGACGTTTTTAAGATTCTGGGCCCCCACAATTCTTCAAAGTGACAACGGCAAAGAGTTTGTCACGCAAATCCTTACCCAAATATGTAGGACTCTGGGTATTACTATTAGGCATGGTCGGCCCCGTCACACACAATCGCAAGGTCAGGTTGAACGCCTTAACCAAACCGTTGGTCGTGGCTTTACCAAAATGCTATGGGATAAAAATAGTCAATTACAACGGAAAGACTGGGTTAATGTTGTTGATGCCTTCGTTGTATCATATAATTCTTCCACACAAGAAGCACATAGTCGTACGCCACACCAGGTGATGTTTGGTTAGAAAATGCACTGTGTTTATGATACTCCCAATGAATTGCAAAATCTTCATAAAGAGGTTGATTGTAACGATGTTGATGTTACGTCTGAGATTGTCGACCAATATCTTTCGTGCGCATTGCAAATTCATCAATCCGTCAATTCGTCATTAGAGAAATCTCGGGATAAGATGTGTAAAAAGGGTAGCGTTCATAAAAAAAAGTCGCAAAACAATACAATTGAAGCTGGACGACGGTTGCTATTGCACCCGATCATGACACGAATCAACAAACGCGAAAATGAAAGCTTCAGCCAACGTTTTCACAACAAGGTGTGTTCAAAGCATTGACATCCAACAATCGCACAGCGATTATAGAAATAGACGGCAAGGAGGTCCGACTTCCTGTTAGTAGAATTAAAGTTATTTAAAAAAAAAAAGTAAAAAAAAAAACGAAAAAAAAAGAAAAAAAACGAAGAAAAAGAAAAAAAAAATTTTTGAAAATAATCGACAGAATTCAAAGAAGAAAAAAGAAACAAAAAACAAAAAAAAGAAAATCGAAAATAATCGACTGAATTAAAGAAAAGAAAATGGAAATGAATAAAAAAGGGAAGAAAGAAAAAAAGAAATAGAAGAAAAGAGAAGCATCGAAAAAAAGGGAACCGAAGAGAGAAAATCAAGAAGAAAAGTAAAATAAAAAAAAGAGATAGTGATACATTAGAGTTAGGTTAGGGTCAACGTTAAGACTTAGTAGATAGCATTTTTAGTATCACATAACTTTATTGAAATAAATTACTTAAACTTACCTATCTACCGAAATTTTAGTAGTAACATGCCCCTAATGTTAGCATGTGCTTTTAGTAATAATCTAACTGCTAGATACGAATATTAGAGTAAGTTCGGTCATGTGATAACTGATAAAAATCTTTTTTTTTATTTAGATTAGGGTTAGGGTTAGCGCTTTAAATAAAAAAATAGGGTTAGGATTAGGAACAGGATCATGGTTAGAGAATCATATAGGTAAAATTATCTCCCCAACATTTTTTGTTAGTGCGCAGAAGGTTGTTTCTTATGAGTTTGTCAAGAAATAAGCAATTTCTTCTAATTTTTTTTAGAGCGAACATTTGTTTTGAATTTTTTCTAATCGTGTTACATTACACCAAATTGGAAATCCTTATTGGCTAATTTACTGCAGATCGTCACATGACCCAAATTTTTTGCCATAGCTAGAGTACTCGAACCGGCCCGAATGGAGTTGTTTACACGATCGACACGTGATACAATCTGCAAACTCCGACCCGAAATGTCACGGGATATTCAGCATTAGCCAAATTTAGTATCAGCCGTCACAATAAATAATGGGAAGCCATTTTGGTATGGCTTATAGTCTGTTCGACAAAGCCTTCTAGTTTGTAGTATCAAGCTAGTGCGGCAGGTCGCACTTTGCATTTTTGGAAAACAGAATCAGAGTGATATTAGTCTCGCAAAATTAAAATCACATGTAATTTTCTTTTAAATTATATTCATTTTAATAAAGAGTCCTAACGGGACTGCCTAAGGAAAAAAAAAAGATAATAAATAATGGGAATTGCTATTCGCACTATAGTTACACAAGAATTTCTATTTTTAGAGAATGTTTAAAGCGTTGTGCATCATATGTTTTTGACTATTTAGTTAAAGTTAGGGTAAGGGTTAGTTCGGGGTTAGAGTTAGGGCGTGGTTTATAGGTAAAATCACTTTTCCGACATTTTTTATTAGTGCATCAATATAGGTTTAGGCATTGGTTTTCTTGTATTCTTCGTATTCTCGCTTTTTTTCTTCTTTTTTTCTTCGTCGGACTGATCCGTGTCGATCAAAACAAACAATTTAATTGACCTTATATCATGTGATTGCACAACGCTTTAAATGACCCCTATTTTTAGAATTCAAAATAATATATGCACTTATGTTACACAAAGGCTCAGTGCATTGTTTTTGCAAAAATAATTTTTGGTTACATGCTGCTAATGTCATATAACATTACACAAGTCTAATTTTGGTAACATAACCCTGGGTTGGCCAGCATTAAGCTTAATGCTGGTGGGCACTATTATGATAATGCCCTGGCGGGTTAGATATAATTCCGGCCCACCCTAACCCTAAATCTAGGAGCTCTAAAAACTAATTGTTCGATAGTATATGTACAGTAATTGGCTAGATTTAGAGTTAGGGTAGGCCAGAATTATGTCTAATCCCGCCAGGGGCATTATCATGATAGTGCCTACTAGCATTAAGCTTAATGCTGGCCGACCCAGGTTAGGTTACCAAAATTAGATGTGTGTAACGTTACATAGCATTAGCAGTGTGTAACCAAAAATTATTTTTGCAAAAACAATGCATGGGCCTTTGTGTAACACAAGTGCATAAATTCTAAAAATAGAAAATCTTGTGTAACCATGGTGTGAATAGCAAAAATCCATGGTGCGAATAGCAATTCCCTAAATAATAATAAAATAATCAAATAAAGGGTGTAGTAACTTAGAGAAGTTGCCAGTTTGTCACTCCCCAAGCAGCAGACCAAAGGTTCAAATCCCACTGAAGACGTTTTGAAAAATAGGCCTGTGTTATGGTAACTGTGGCTCAAGATCAGTTGGGTAAAAATACCTGTAATCTTGGTTTCACCATCTTGAATGGAAGCTTTCGAGCAGTGTTGTACACGGACATTGTCCCGCCGATTTTTCAGGGACGCGGACAGTCCGGGACGGGACGTCCGGGACATGTCCGCAATAATGTCCCAACATGATGGACATGTCCGCCGGGTAAAACCAATCAAATTGCGGAATTATACGAATTTTATTGGTTGATGATCACGTGTTTAGTCGCCAAATGTCCGGGACAAAAAAAATTCTGGGCGGACATGTCCCGGACGTCCCGTCCCGGACTGTCCGCCGTCCATGTCCGTGTCCCATGACAACACTGCTTTCGAGCGAATTGGTGTAGTGTTACACCGACAAATCCAGGAAACTGGAAAAACAAAAACCCCTTGGCAAATCCCGAGTGAGGAGGTAGATGGATAGCTACGACGGTGCTACCGGATGAGGAGGGTGCCGGATCAGACAACGAACCTTATGAGGGTTGTAGTAGGCGATATTAGCAGTTCACAGAAATCCGGACTGCGAGTATATGGGTAAAGCCGTAGCATTGATCGCTAAAAGAAACCATACGATTAATTGGATGAGACATGTATCGTACTGGTAAAATTTTATGTCAACTGGTTTGATTGGCATAGTGCGGCAGATTATTCCTGGGAATTCACCCAAAAGAGGTGTCATGCCAGGTAATGTCAGAGGTTAAGTATTAGAAGGTTATGGGCTTAGCAGATAATCAAAGGATTTAAATAGGCAATTCCCGTAGTTGGGTTGCAGGTATAGCAGCTAGTGCGGAACCTTAGAGCGGACTACTTAAATTAGACACCAAAAGTGTGTGTGTGGCTAGTTGTATTCTCGTTACTGTTGTAAAGTCTGTATATCTTAAAAATTCTAATAAAGCACTTGCCGGCAAGACTGCCAAAGTTAAAAAAAAAAAAAAAACAATAATGAAATAATAAACTATCATTCTATAACAAATATAAAAAGAAACTTATTAGTCGCATAATATGTCACAACAAATTTTCTACATATAAAATTTATAAAAAAATATATAAATTACTATAAGCTTTGAATTTTTGATATTTCTTCCCCTACATATTAATAACTTAAAATTAAAATTTTCGGGAATATAAAACATGTTAATTTTGTACAAAACAAAAATGTAACTTTGCCAAAAACAAATATTTAACAATTTTAAGATGATAAGTATGTATATAATCATGCTCTGAACAATATTACTTAGATGACCAAAGTAGGTTACCTTGTAAAAAAAATGGGTTACCTATATATTAAAGTAAAATTTTTTGAGTTTTAAATATAAAACCCTTTTTTTTATCAAGATAACCTACTTTGGGCGCTTAAGCAAAGTTGTTCAACATGCAATTTTACTTGTACTTAAAGTCAAAATGCATTTTTTAGCTATTTACTAGATGAAAATAGAGTTTTGACCATTTACTAGATGAAAAATAAGATCAAATTTTTTTTCTAACTTCAACTCTATTTTTCATCTAGTAAATGGCTAAAAAAAAATACAGTTTGACTTTAAGTACAAATAAAATTGCATACTGAACAACTTTGTTTAAGCGCCCAAAGTAGTTTATCTTGATAAAAAAAGAGTTTATATTTAAAACTTAAAAAATTTTACTTTAGTACATAGGTAAGGGGTTTCCAAAAATCAGCTGATTTTTTTTACTATGAGCCCATCTCACCCCTACCCCATCCACCCCACCTGATACCCAATCAGCCAATCAGATTTTACGATTATTAATAAATTAGATATAATATTTAATGGTAAATAACTTTTGATTTACTGGGCCAATTTCGATGATTTATCTACCAAAATGATTCTCTTAATGAAAGGATTCTAGCAAGGCCAAAATCATTAAAATCTAATTACTGGATCCTAAGATCAGAATAGATTTGTGTTACTATAGAAGTTTTATAATTTATTAAAAAATTATAAACCATTTATAGAAACACAAATTTATTCCAATTTCTGGATCCTGTGATTGGATTTTAATAATTTTGGGCTTGCTAGAATCCTCCCATTGAGCTGATCATTTTGGTAGTTAAATCATTGAAATTGGCCCAGTTGATCAAAAGTTATTAACAATTGAAAATTGATTTTTAATTGTTAATAACTTTTGATCTACTGGGCCAATTTCGATGATTCAACTACCAAAATGATCCTCTTAATGAGAGGATTCTAGCAAGGCCAAAATTATTAATATCCAATCACTGGATCCTAAGATCGGAATAGATTTGTGTTACTATAAAAGTTTTATAATTTATTAAAAAATTATAAACCATTTATAGTAACACAAATTTATTCCGATCTTTGGATCCTGTGATTGGATTTTATGATCTTAGACTTGCTAGAATCCTCTCATTGAGCTGATCATTTTGGTAGTTGAATTATCAAAATTGGCCCAGTAGATCAAAAGTTATTAACAATTGAAAATTAATTTTTAATTGTTAATAACTTTTGATCTACTGGGCCAATTTAGATGATTTAACTACCAAAATGATCAGCTC
>QKWP01000253.1:80776-114295 GCA_003550325.1 Gigaspora rosea
AAAAAAAAAAAAAAACCTTACAAAAACTTACAAGACCACTTACCGAAAGAATGCCTTCCACGAGCCAATACATGAAGCCAATGAAAGGAAATCAAAGGCACCATCAGATGATGCAGACAACTGATAGCAGCACAATATAAAACGATAAGATGGTTAATATACTGTAAAAAAATAAAAAAAATAAACCTTACAAAAACTTACAAGACCACCTACCAGAAGAATGCCTTCCACGAGCTTACACACAAAGTCACATGAAAAAACCACATCAAGACACTACGAAAAAATAGAAGAAAATACAAGACTACCCTACAAGACTATTCACAACATTAGAGAAACGTATTACTCCAAAAGAACGCCAAGAACCACAGACAACTATTCCACAAAGACAACTGACAGCAGCACAATATAAAACGAAAAGGTGGTTAATATACTGTAAAAAAATAAAAAAAATAAACCTTACAAAAACTTACAAGACCACTCACCGGAAAAATGCCTTTCACGAGCTTATACACGAAGCCATACAAAAAAACCACATCAAGACACTAAGAAAAAATAGAAGAAAATACAAGACTACCCTACAACACTATTCACAATATCAGAGAAACGTATTACTCCAAAAGAATGCCAAGAACCACAGACAACTATTCCACAAGAGTCACGTAAGACCACTTATCGAATAAACGTGTTTAAAAATCTACTGGCGGCACCAAACCAGTGACGACACCAGTAACGACAATTAAACCGACACCAACGACGACACCTGCGACAAAACCAATGACGGCAGCTAAAAAGAAAAAGAAAAAAAATTAGTAACAAAATAAACAAAAGCCAAAAAAAAAATCAAACAAATAATTATCTGATGATCTTATTTATATGTATGCATATAGGGGTGCATGGTCATGCAGATGCATGAAAAACATTTTCCCTATTATTAAATATAAAAGTTAAATATTAATTTAAAATTAAAAAATTTTTAAAAAATTTTTAAATATAATATTTAGAACTGGACTAGATGGTTCCTCATGCACATTGTGCTCTATTTGATATCTCAAAATTTTACTAGAGTAAGGCCGCTCCAATTTAAATCTATGTTTAACATAACCCCCCCTCTAGATTGAGCAAATTATGGGGCAGGGTTGGCAATGGAGCTCAATGGAGCTCAATGGAGCCCAATGGAGCTGCGAATGGAGCCAATGGAGCTCTGAATGAAGCCAATGGATACTAGTTTTTTGAGCTCCATTCGCACAACCACTGAGCTCCATTGGCTCCATTGCCAACCCTGTTATGGGGTGGGAGTTAAACAACATATATATATATATAACTTTTAGATTCAAATTTCATTTTTCATATTACTAAAATGAACCCATACAGAAAGATCACCAAAATTAGAGTAGCTGCATGATACAGTCATGCTAAACCTTGGAACATTATATAAGTTAGTTGGAATTAATTAGTAAAATTTTATGAATCATAAGATTTTATAGAATTTTATTAATAAAATTTTATAAAATCTTATAATACACAAATTTTTATTAATTAATTCTAACTTTATGCACTAAGTAAACTTGTACAGCACCTAAAAATACATCAAATCGGCAGGGTTATTTTTATTTTACTTGAAATTTGGATAATAGATGCATAATTTTGGATTTTTGATCAAAAAAGTCAAATTTAAGCATCTTTTCTCCAAATTTCAAGTAAAATAAAAACAAGACTGCCAATTTAATGTATTTTTAGGCCCTGAACAAGTTTACTTAGTGAATTAAGTTAGAATTAATTAGTAAAATTTTATGAATCATAAGATTTTATAGAATTTTATTAATAAAATTTTATAAAATCTTATAATACACAAATTTTTATTAATTAATTCTAACTTTATGCACTAAGTAAACTTGTACAGCACCTAAAAATACATCAAATCGGCAGGGTTATTTTTATTTTACTTGAAATTTGGAGAATAGATGCATAATTTTGGATTTTTGATCAAAAAAGTCAAATTTAAGCATCTTTTCTCCAAATTTCAAGTAAAATAAAAACAAGACTGCCAATTTAATGTATTTTTAGGCCCTGAACAAGTTTACTTAGTGAATTAAGTTAGAATTAATTAGTAAAATTTTATGAATCATAAGATTTTATAGAATTTTATTAATAAAATTTTATAAAATCTTATAATACACAAATTTTTATTAATTAATTCTAACTTTATGCACTAAGTAAACTTGTACAGCACCTAAAAATACATCAAATCGGCAGGGTTATTTTTATTTTACTTGAAATTTGGAGAATAGATGCATAATTTTGGATTTTTGATCAAAAAAGTCAAATTTAAGCATCTTTTCTCCAAATTTCAAGTAAAATAAAAACAACCCTGCCGATTTAATGTATTTTTAGGTGCTGAACAAGTTTACTTAGTGCATAAAGTTAGAATTAATTAGTAAAATTTTGTGAATCATAAGATTTTATAGAATTTTATTAATAAAATTTTACAAAATCTTAATATTCACAAATTTTTATTAATTAATTCTAACTTTATGCACTAAGTAAACATGTACAGCACCTAAAAATACATCAAATCGGCAGGGTTATTTTTATTTTACTTGAAATTTGGATAATAGATGCATAATTTTGGATTTTTGATCAAAAAAGTCAAATTTAAGCATCTTTTCTCCAAATTTCAAGTAAAATAAAAACAACACAGCCGATTTAATGTATTTTTAGGTGCTGAACAAGTTTACTTAGTGCACTTTGTTAGAATTTTTAATAAAAATTTGTGTATCATAAGATTTTATAGAATTTTATTAATAAAATTTTATAAAATCTTATAATACACAAATTTTTAATAATTAATTCTAACTTTATGCACTAAGTAAACATGTACAGCACCTAAAAATACATCAAATCGGCAGGGTTATTTTTATTTTACTTGAAATTTGGAGAATAGATGCATAATTTTGGATTTTTGATCAAAAAAGTCAAATTTAAGCATCTTTTCTCCAAATTTCAAGTAAAATAAAAACAAGACTGCCGATTTAATGTATTTTTAGGTTCTAAATAAGTTTAATTAGTGTATATAGTTAGAATTAATTAGTAAAAGTTTGTGTATCATAAGACTTTATAGAATTTTATTAATAAAATTTTATAAAATCTTATAATACACAAATTTTTAATAATTAATTCTAAAAGGGTGTGGCGACTTAGGGAAGTTGTTAAGTTGTCACCCCCAAGCGACAGATCTAGAATTCAAATCCCACTAGAGACGGTTTAGAAAAATAGGCCTGTGTACTGGTAACATTTATTCAACGATCGGTTGGGTACATTACCTATAGTCCTTGGTTACCATTTCAAATGGGAGCTTTCGGGCGAAGTTGTGTTTTGTGACACAGACAAATCCAAGGAACCAGAATATTTGAAACCCGTTTGGCAAGACCCAAGTAAGGAGGTAGTGAAGATCTTCGACGATACTGCGGATCTGGAATTTGAGACCGAAGAACTGGACGAACACCCCAGGACAAGTGGGCACCAACCTGGCCGCCGGAGACGTACCGGAGGAAAAGGTCCTATGCTGTAGAATTAGGAACCAAGAGAAGTTAACCAAAAAAGGTATCTAAAGCCAACCCATCCGGGCTAACTGGTTTGATAGTTTGGGAGGATTGGTTATAGGACTGGTGATGTAGGTATTAGGATCGGAATGAACCTTGCAAGGGCAAGGATACCATGCGGTTAAATAGTTAGCCCTGACTGCTAGTGGTGGCCTCGGCCATTGCGAAGGTATTCAATGCCTAATCTAGAAATGTGTGGGATAAAGAAAGATTAGGGGGTATGTACTACACCCTCCCTAGGGCAATCCGGAGTATGAGAACCCTACTGGATTATCTATAGAATTAGGGTACAAGTAGTATAGCAGATGTCAACCTGTGTGGTCTTCAATTGAAGTAGCACGAGGTTATATATTGGCGTGATTGTGGGGGTGATATAGGACGGAGTACACCAGAGAGTTTAAATGGGTAACCTCCTAGTTAGGTTACAGGTACGGCATATAGTGTAGAACCTTCGGGCGGACTACTTAAATTAGACAACCAAAAGTTGCACGTGTGGCTACATGTACTCTCGTTAACCAAAAATGTATTATCCAAAAACCTAATAAAAATCCACTTTCATGCGATATTGCGAAGGTATAAAAAAAAAATAATAATAATTAATTCTAACTTTATGCACTAAGTAAACATGTACAGCACCTAAAAATACATCAAATCGGCAGGGTTATTTTTATTTTGCTTGAAATTTGGAGAATAGATACATAATTTTGGATTTTTGATCAAAAAAGTCAAATTTAAGCATTTTTTCTCCAAATTTCAAGTAAAATAAAATCAATACTGCCGATTTAATGTATTTTTAGGCTCTGAACAAGTTTACTTAGTGAATTAAGTTAGAATTAATTAGTAAAATTTTATGAATAATAAGATTATATAGAATTTTATTAATAAAATTCTATAAAATCTTATGATTCATAAAATTTTACTAATTAATTCTAACTTAATTCACTAGGTAAACTTGTTCAGAGCCTAAAAATACATTAAATCGGCAGTCTTGTTTTTATTTTACTTGAAATTTGGAGAAAAGATGCTTAAATTTGACTTTTTTGATCAAAAATCCAAAATTATGCATCTATTATCCAAATTTCAAGTAAAATAAAACTAACCCTGCCGATTTGATGTATTTTTAGGTGCTGAACATGTTTACTTAGTGCATAAAGTTAGAATTAATTAATAAAAATTTGTGTATTATAAGATTTTATAAAATTTTATTAATAAAATTCTATAAAATCTCATGATTCATAAAATTTTACTAATTAATTCTAACTTAATTCACTAAGTAAACTTGTTCAGGGCCTAAAAATACATTAAATTAGCAGTCTTGTTTTTATTTTACTTAAAATTTGGAGAAAATATGCTTAAATTTGACTTTTTTGATCAAAAATCCAAAATTATGCATCTATTATCCAAATTTCAAGTAAAATAAAACCAACCCTGCCGATTTGATGTATTTTTAGGTGCTGTGCATGTTTACTTAGTGCATAAAGTTAGAATTAATTAATAAAAATTTGTGTATAATAAGATTTTATAAAATTTTATTAATAAAATTTTATAAAATCTCATGATTCATAAAATTTTACTAATTAATTTTAACTCATTTCACTAGGTAAATTTGTCAGCATCAAAAAATAAATATAAGTATATTCAGACTCAGACCAGTTTGTATAAAATTTAGAGGCTGAGTCTGGTCCGATCCTGGACCGGACCCGAACCGGACCTATTCTGATCCTGGCCGAACCCAAACCGGACCTAATCATTTATTGTTTAAGCCCCCCCTCTAAAAAATTTTGAACTTGTAATGTTAAACAAAGAATTAAATTGGAGTGGCCTAACTCCTATTGCACTTCTAACAAAAAATGATCTTTTCGCAATTCTGTACTAATTTTAATTCTAATTCTAATCCTAACTCAAATTTTAGACAAAATTAATTATTAGTACTTTAGAGACACAAAATGCACAGAGGTACCATTTAGATTTTCTAATATTTATTACTATATTTAGGGATCCGTTAAAGCCAAGTGCTATCGCGTGACTGATAGCCAATCAAATTGTAAATTTTGGTTGTTACAGATTAGCTTGACAAGACAAAAACAAAGAAAAAAAATGAAAATACCAAAAATACAAGAAATGAGTGACTAAACTTGTCTTGGAGCATTAAAAAAAATGTCAGAAAGACAATTTTACCTATAAGATATTCTAACCCAAACTCTTAACTAACCCTTACTCTAATTTTAATTAATTAATGATCCGGATAAGATCAGCAGAATTACTATATTGGGACAATAGTAAATTTTGGGGATAAGTACAATATAAACTTTTATTATGCTGAAATCTGGCACAACTCCAATAAAAAGTATTTTTTTATTAAGTTAACAGCTTATGTCAATTAATTGAAAGTTGTAGAGCTCACTGAGGCGCATCTAACGGTGGTTAGATCATCCAAATCGGCCTAGTGGATGGCAAGATATCGTTGAAAAACGATTGTCCGACTATGTAAAATTCTATGTAAAAAAACCAAAAATTTTATATAGTCAGCCAATCGTTTTTCGATGATATCTTGTCATTCACTAGGCTGATTTGGTTGCTCTAACTGCCATTAGATGCGGCTCAGTGAGCTCTACAACTTTCAATTAATTAACATGAGCTGTTAACTTAATAAAAAAAAAAAACTTTTCATTGGAGTGGTGCCAGATTTGAGCATATTTAATATTATAGGAGTTTTGCCCCAAATCCTAATATGGAAATTGTGCCGATCTTATCCGGATCAGCAATTAAATAATAAAAAACATATAAGGCACCTGGCTTTAAGGGTCTCCTATATTTAGTAATTTTATGAATATTTTTTTAAAAAATTTAAAATTTTTAGAATATGTGTAACTTGTTATGCTAAACAAATTTCACTTAGTAATGAAGTTTAGTTTACTTATAAAAAATTAACTTTTATATATACTAAAAATTAACAATTATATTTATATTAAAATTACATTTTTACTAGTAGATTGTACAAATGAAAAAATCAAAAAATTTTTAAACTTAATTATTTTAAAAAGTACTGTATAGAATTTTGCTCACTTTTTTTTATTTAAAAGCTTTAGATTTATATAATACTTTGTACAATTTTTAGCTTTATATCTTGTTTATTTAGCTCAATATAAATTTTCAAAAAGTATCTATAATAATATAGTACCCTACTGTATTTAATAATAAAATAAAAAATAATAAAACTTTTATTCAAATTACTTAATGAATCTTCACTCAAAAATTATTTACTAAACTTTAGCTCAAATTACTTATTAAACCTTTTCTCAAATTATTTTTTAATATAACTTACTAAATCTTCACTCAAATTATTTACTGAACCTTTGCTCAAATTAATTACTCAAATTAATTATTAAATCTCATTTAAATAGTTTCTTTTATATAACTTGCTAAACTTTTACTCAAATTACTTACTGAACCTCTTGTTTAAATTATTTATTAAACCTTTATTTACTATATAACTTACTAAACCTTTACTTAAATTGCTTACTAAATCTTTGCTCAAATTACTAATTAAATTTTTGCTCAAATTATTCTTTTATATAACTTAGGGCTGTGACAGATATTGCGTAATATCATAGAGGGAGAAGGATAAGTCAAAGTCTTACATTACACATATAATATATATAATTAGGGAAAATAAATTTGTCGCACCCGCGACATGTCGCACCCCCTGGTCCGGCCAATCAAATCGCACGATTTTATAGGCAAAAAAATTTTTTTTAAAAATTAAAAATTTTACATAATTAAGTGTAAAATTTATATAAAATAGTATGCCATATAACATAAAATTTTATTCTGANAAAAAATTTTTTTTAAAAATTAAAAATTTTACATAATTAAGTGTAAAATTTATATAAAATAGTATGCCATATAACATAAAATTTTATTCTGAACAACTTTTTCTAAGTCATAAAGATAGATTGTCTTAGTAAAAAAAACGTTTTATAAGAAAAATCAAAATTTTCCAAAGTTAGCATATATAAAACTTTTTTTTTTACTAAAACTATCTACCTTTTTAACTTAGAAAAAGTTGTTTAGCATAAAATTTTACATATAATACTTAAACGTAAAGATAGATTTATATTAGTAAAAAAAATGTTTTACGTATATGTGCTAACGTTCGAAATTTTAGATTTTTCTTATAAACCGTTTTTTTTACTAAGATAATCTATCTTTATGACTTAGAAAAAGTTGTTCAAAATAAAATTTTACATTATATATTTTGATATCGCTTATTTATTTTTACATTTTACTAGTAAATTTTGAATTTTTAAAAAATAAAATTTTTTGCCTACAAAATCGTGCGATTTGATTGGCCGAATCGGGGGTGCGACAAATTTCTATTCCCATATAATTATATATATAATATAATATATTACTAATATATTATAATTTTTAGCACTAATTAAACTTATTTAAAATATAATTATATACTGAAATGATGTATTTTTGAGTTTATTTAGTAGCCAAAGGTATATTTCATTAGTAAAATTTTGCATGATGCCAAATTTTTATATTTTTATTAATTGATAATCCACCTATCAACTAGAGAGTGGTGAAATGTGGTGTTCTTCTATCTAAAATTATTTTTTTACTAAGTTAATGATACATGTCCACTAATTGAAAGTTGTAAAGCTCGTCGAGACGCATCTAACAGTGGTTAGATCATCCAATTCAGCCTAGTGGATGGCAAGATATCATCGAAAAATGATTGGCCAACTATATAAAATCCCATAATATACAAATCACTATAGGCGAAATGTGGCGTGCTTCTATTTAAAACTTTTTTCTTACTAAGTTAATGATACATATCCACTAATTAAAAGTTGTAGAGCTCATCAAGACGCATTTAATGGTGGTTAGATTATCCAAATCAGCCCGGTGGATAGCGAGATATCATCAAAAAACGATTGGCTGACTATATAAAATCTCTATGTAACAATGTTTGTTTATATAAAGATTTTATATAGTCACCAATCATTTTTTGACGATATCTCGCCATCTACTGGGCCGATTTGGATGATCTAACTACCGTTAAATGCGCTTTGACGAGCTCTACAACTTTCATTTAGTAGACATGTATCGTTAAATTAGTAAGAAAAAAAGTTTTAAATGGAAGCACGCCACATTTCACCTATAGTGATTTTTATGTAATCTGCGTAAAGGTTGGAACTGGATATATCAACCCGGTTTCAAACCCGGGTCAACCCGAATTGTTAATAAATCTGGGTCTAATTTGAAGAATATTCGACCCGGGTATATGAATACAACTGGTTATATATGAACCGGATGTATGAATACAACCGGTTAAATATAGGATGATCAGTACTCAAATATCGGATATGCGAATTTACACCTACATTTTGTACTTTTTTTTTTTTGTTTTAAAATTCACTTTTACTAAAACACACATATGGTGATTTGCACCTATAGTAGTTTTACACCTATGTATTATTCATGACATAATTCGGGTAAGATAATTTTTATATAATTTTTATTGTATATATTCATTTTTAATAACAATCTATAATCTAACCATAACTACCCAACTATAACGAACCCACCGGAATGATGCAACAATGACGAACCCACTGGAACGACGCAACAAACGACGAACCCACTGGAACAACACAACAAACATTGACCCGCCGGAACAACACAACAAACTACGAAACCATGAGCTGAGAAAGAAAGCAACCACCTCAAAGACATTTAAAAAAAGCCAACACGAAGAACTTCTGTCGCTTCCTATAAATCAAAAAAGAGCATTCGTTAACTAAATGTGCTTGTAAACAAAAAGGTTAGTGAATGTGTTCACAAACAAGAAAGCAAGAATAACAAAAGTAATAGAGGTCACCTCGAAGTAAAGAGCCGTAGCACAAAATAAAAAGCAAACGCAAAAAAAAAACACTAATTATCATCCCTAATCACTATTTATATATCCTGTGATCAGGATACAAAACCAACATGGGTGTGTTTTATAAGAATTGTTAAAATTTACCTTTTTTTTCGTGTATTTGCAATTAGTGATGTGCCATTAGGGTTCCGCAATTTGATTTGATCTTCAAATATTTGAATCAAATATTTGATCAAATTCAAATTCAAATTTGACTATATTTGATTTGATCAAATTCAAATATGGCCAAATTTGATTTGATTTGACAAATATTTGATTTGATTTGAAAATTACTATTAAAAATTCAAATTCAAATTAAATTCAAATTCAAAAATTTGAATCAAATCAAATTCAAATCAGAGTCAATTTGATTTGATCAAATTCAAATTGACCCAATATTTGATTTGATTTGAATTTGAGGAACCCTATGTGCCATTTATATGATACAAAATTTTAGCGTACAGTACGAATAGTTCTTTTCTGGAATCTGATTGGCTGGAACAAGTAATCAGCAAAAATTTTAGTGTACAGTACGTATAGTACGTATAGTACTGTACGCGGCACATCATTATTTGCAATACTTATTTTGATATTAACTAATAAATCCAGTTTTAGTTTTAAATTCGGTTTTATGGATAACCGGTTGTGTACCAAATCCGGGTTCAACCTGTGTTGATTTTTTCAAATATAATACAACCGGTTTTTAAAAATAAAACTGGTTGCAAACTCTAAATCTGCGTCATAGGATTTTATATAGTCAGCTTGCCATCCACTGGGCCAAATTGGTTGATCCAACCACCATTAGATGCATCTTGACGAGCTCTACAACTTTCAATTAGTGGAATGCATCGTTAACTTAGTAAGAAAAAAACTTTTATATAGAAGAATGCCACATTTCGCCACTATACAAAATTTTTTTAAAATCGACCAATCAGAATTGTCTTATGTGGGGGAAGGAGAGTACTTTCATAGTAAATGGATATTATGTAATATCTGTCATGGCCCTTACTAAACCTTTACTTAAATTATTTTTTATATTATTTACTAAACCTTTGCTTAAATTATTTTTTATATAACTTATTAAACTTTCATTTAAATTATTTTTTTAAACTTTTGTTTAGATTTTTTTTTTATATGGTTTAACAAATATTACTTAAGTTATATTATATATTAATATACCTTCAAAGAGAACTTTAAAGCAAGCTATCATAATTAAACAAAAGAACTTGAAAAAAATTGTTAGATTTAATTGTTTTTCATATAGTAGGATATCGGTCTAGTTCTATGGCTTGTATTAATTTCAATAGTTCATCAATTTCTTTATTCAGAATTTTAGTAATAGTCTTATTTGTACTAGTTGAGTATCCATTCATAAGTGTCTTTAAAAAATTATTTATTTGTTTAATTTAACATTGTCAATGTGAAATTTAGATATACTAAGTATAAAACAATATTAAAAGCAGTATTGATTAACAATAAAATAATTTATAATAATAAAGATCTATAAATAAGGTATTCAAATTTTAAAAAATAAATAAGATTTATATGATTTATATATTTCTTATTTGATAATAAATATGTCTTCTTATTTTATCAAAATAAGATTACGAATTTAATTCTAAAACCTCTTATTGCACTTTTGCTTCTGCAAGGCAATTTTACTTTTTACATTTGTAGCTATTTATATTATTCTATTCATGATACTAATTGTGTTTGTAAAACTTCTTGTACAATTATAACTTTAATAAAATATTATCTAATTTGAATTAGGCCCTAAAGAAAATTTTTATCTCATATAGTTATTAAAATTAAATCAACTTGAAATTGATTAAAGATTTTGTTACAAATAGATTAAAAAATTTCTTCTTGTAAAAGTTGTCCAATTTTTTAATGAATAATTGTTGTATAAAAAATTAAAAAATATATATATTAAATTTGTTTTAAATTATATATCATATCTTATAATTTTGAAAACCAACATGGTTTAAACTATTTTAAAATAAGCTACAAATCATGCATGCTGTATATTCTGTTAGCAAGTGTACTGGCAAATTTGATTGTTAATATTTCAAGATATCACAGGCTAAATGTGTTTTGACCCAATAATCTTTAGTAGTCCTAATAATTGTATTTGATGAATCTTTTTTTTTTATCTAACCTTTACAAAGGATACTATATAGGCATACTTTTGATGGATCTTCAACAACTTTAATATAAAAATATAATTTTTTTGCATAATAAAATAAAGATTTCACAACATCAATTAAAAGATTTGCTATCAGAAATTTAGTAAGCTTTCAAATGCATTACAAAATAAATATTGATACATAGATCAATTTTATATAGCAAATCAGACCTTATATAGAAAATAAAAATATGACACTAATAAAAATTTTTGAGAATATTTTTAATTGCAAAATAAGAAATTGTCCCAAGTATGATGGCTCTGGTTGAATCAAATTCCCAAGTCAACTCAAATGCCCTTGTAAATTGTGCTATTAACTAAAAATATAATGAAGAAATGTTTTGACAAAAGTTGACTTACTAGCACAATTAATTTTTTTTAAAAATTTATATTTTGTAAATTAAAGCATGCTCTTTCTAATAATATAAATTTTAATAAACAAGTTATTTTAAAAAGTATACTTATATGTATATATCATAAAGTTTGCTGCAGTAGCCTCAAATTTGCTTGGGTTACACAGACCCGTTAATTTTGATTGGTTATATCATATTATCATCATATCTGATATGATTTTTGTAAACAACAAAATCAATACTCAATCTTTAATTACATGTTTCTCAATGAATATCTAACCAAGATTAATGATTTTACTATCATTAGAATCACAAATACCTATTCTACAACTTAATAATAAATTTTAAAATAACTTACTTAATAAAATTTTCTTTAATTGGTAGTTCGCGTATCCTCTACCTTTAAATCCGCTTATTAAGTGGAACTTGAATTCTCTAACCAACTGTGTCAGTTTAGAATTTCGTTATAACATAAATTGATTTGGAAACCACAAAAATTCGATTTCGACGTACGTACAACATACACAGTGATACGGCCGATAGAAAAATGATGGGCCGGGCCGGTCCTAAAAAACTCAGGCCGGTCGGCCGGGTCGATCTTTTTTTGCCAAACAATTTTTCTGTTCAGAATTAATCTCCGTATCTATATCAAATTTGTAGAAAGCCATCAGGTCATTCCTTGCCAAAATTCTAGTGATACTAAATTAGTTTTTTTAGCTATGTCTTTGACAAATTATAACATGTTAATATTAGTTGTCTATGCAACCCAAACACACCAAAACATTCCCGTTCCTTACATTCATTGTTTGCCAATTTATCATCTAAATTAACTAACTAATGAAAATATCTACATTATTGTAGACTAGTTGATTTTTAGTTTATTTCTTGACCTGAAATATGCATTATAAGAGAATCGATTCTAAATTTTTGAATCGACTGGCCTAGTCCGCAAAGATGCAGGCTGAGGATCGATCCGCCCATCGACCCGATCATTAGGCCGGTGCACGCCCATTTTGCCATATTTCATTTAGTTTCGCCAGTTTATCCATATTTCATTAGTTTCGCCAGTTTATCCACGTTTCATCATTTTCACAATTTCGTCTTTTTTAAAATTTTTGCCGAAAGTCAAAACTAGGGTTTCTCAGCGCGACGTCCCAAGGTTCGCCTAACAACTATTACACCGTTTCGATCGCATCAAGGGAGATACTTGAGAGCGCCATCTTATTTTCATAGAGTTGCATTTATTATTGATTAAGGGGGCTCTCAAGCATAGGTCGGGCTCAATTTTTAATTAGTGGAAAATAGTTTAGCCTGTCAAGCGAGTTCATTATCGCTATGATGATAGAGACCATATTTTTTTATCTGCTGATTGGTTAAAATTATTTCGCAACATGAATCTTCAGCAAAATTACCGTAAGAATTACTTCAATCAATCGTAGTACTTGTGCACGCCCTCTATCACTAGCCAATCACATTGGGAGAATGCTTAAGAACACCCTAAAGATCAATTAGACCATCAGAATAATGGCAAATTGAACTTCTTTCTGTTTTCTCTAATATAGTCAGGATTGCCGTTCTAATCGCGCTCTATATGATCAGCGAAATATATCAAATGAGTCCGAATTGACATATTGAGACAGTACATTTTCATAAGCTGGTTTATATACAGCAATTTACGGTAGTATTTTATCCCGACCGTTTAAATAAATAACACATTTCATAAAAGATTTTCACAATTTAATAAATACGCCCAAAATTGGATATTTTTTATTTTCTACACGTGCCAATGAAGAAATTTAATATGATAACTTTATTTGTTAGTCATAATAATAATAAAAAGTTAAAGGAAATTTTTCTTTAATAGAAATGCTCTGATAGATTTGACGAACTCTTCAATCTTTGTTGACTTTACGTCTTCTATTATAATAATTTTCTACATTCTTTATTTCCTAGCTTCAATGATAAAATTAATAATTTAAAATTTAAAATAATGGACTTTGATGGAGAACTTCACAAAAGGCCTTTGAGCCAAAAAAGCCAGAGAAGCCAGAGAAGCCAGAAAAGCCATGATGAGATTCATCAAATCGATCCATTAAAAATGACACCTCTTTATCACATAAAAAAAGCTAAACATGCATTATTGACATTAAAAACCGTTGTTAAAGAATCTGGTTGGAAAAAGATATTGGAACATAGTAGTGGAGTTGCCATTTACATGAAGCTGGATAATTCAAAAAATGGAAATATTCCACTAATTAAAGGAGAATTAAATATACAAGGATTTACGCCTAATAAAATTTTCACTGTTATTGAAATGAGAGATATTTGGGATGACTGGTAAGAGTCTTTCACATGTGATTTATAATAAAGACACACATATTAATTACTTTATGTAGGTACGAAACAGGGTATCTCATTGAAAGACTGAGTGAATCGATAAGCTTAACTTATACTGTCATGAAAGGACCGTTTCAATCCAAGTAAAGATTATATAATATTATATTTGTAAAATAACAATATATACATTATAATAATAATTTATGTATATATATATTTTATTAACATCCTCAGAGATTTGTCACTGGTAGAAAAATTTGAACGTAGCGAAAACGGAACAATTTATTATGCGTCCACATCTGTTGAGACTCTAAAAGCACCGCCTTTAAACGATGAAAACCGAGAAAAATTAAGACTCAGTGGCTGGATACTTAAATCTGTTGCTGATTCGCCACCTTGTACAAAAGTGGTATACGTTATTCAAATGAATGGATTGTTACCTTTTGACACTTCTAAAACATACCTGGCTAGACGACCTCTCGTAATTAATGCTATAAACAAACATTTACAAAATAGTAAACTGATTATTACACGCCCCGTCTTTAAACCTCCTCCTCGAGTTTCTAGTCTTGCATCTTTTTCATCATTTCAACAACTAAAGCAAGTAAATAACTTCGATGATAATGATACATCGAAAAATAGGAGTATAAGACAAAGTAGACAAAGTTCTCTTGGAAATATAAGCGAGCATGAAGAAGATATGGAACAAAAAATTGCTGATTTTCCTATGCCACCCGAAAAATCTATTACACCTAAACCTTTCCTTGAAAAACCATTAATACCTAAGCATGAATCTCAAGATCTTTCAAAATTAATCAAAAAACCAGTAAAATCGCATAATTACTATAATGAAGCACAAAAAGCTCTTGAATTATTCAAGCTTTTGGCTAATGATCTGAATGGTTGGAATTTTTATGCAGAATCTAAAGGTGTCAAGATTTATCAAAAGGATAGTGGAAAACCAATGCCATATTTACGTGGAGATGCTGTTATTTATGGTGAATTCCACCCTGCTGACATTCTTTCATACATTATTACTTTGGATTCACGAAAAATATGTAAGTAGCTTTTATGCATATATATTATATGAGAGACTGGTACCAAAATCTCAATATATCTGATACATAGGGGACGAGAGATATGAAGAAGGTTCTATCCTAGAACGTTATAGTCTTGATGATACGATGACAAGAGTAGCAATGAAGGGCGCTTTTCCCATCAGGTAAATTTTTTTATAAAGATACACTTATTAAATACTCAAATTATTCAAAGTTAGTTATTAACGCACCATACTTATCTACAGTGGTCGTGACTTAATTACCATTGGTACGATTGAACGTGATCCGGCTACTGGTACAATTTGGGTTGCTGACACATCTGTAGATTTTCCAGAGAACAAAAAATATGTTAGAGCAAACTTAGCTGTTGCCGGATGGGAATTCCGTCCAAATTTTAATGGTGAAAAAATAATTAGCGTTGATGTTAAATACATTGTTGACATTGATCTCAAACTCAATTCAGTTCCACAGTCAATTCTTAAGATGGTGTCGATGCAAACGCCATTGTGTATTGCTAAGATTAATGATTCATTACAAAAAATAGGGTTTCCACCATATATCCTAAATACCTCCGGAATAATAAAAAATAGCGAGTTTAACATAAAGACTTTCCAATATGATGTTACAATCAATGAGGGCACAATCACAGAACTTCGAACGTCAAAAAAAATGTACCCTAATGGTTTTCATCTTTCAGTTCAACCCGAAAATGCAAAGATTGAATTGCCTCTAAATGGCAATGAAATTGTTCGTATTACTGTCCCAAATGATACAGAAACATTACATATCAAGATCATGAATAATATCGAGGGAACTCAGAATATATTTAAAGGAAAAAAAGGTGCAACTTCCAAGGATATTGAGCCTATTTCGACATCACCCTTGGAAAAGTTCGAAAGCCATGATATTGACCCTAATTCGACATCACCCTTGGAAAGGTTCGGAAACTATGAGAAGGAAATTGCAACTTCCAAGGATAATGACCCTATTTCGACAGAAATTGCAACTTCCAAGGATATTGACCCTATTTCGACAGAAATTGCAACTTCCAAGGATAATGACCCTCTTTCGACAGAAATTGCAACTTCCAAGGATATTGACCCTATTTCGACAGAAATTGCAACTTCCAAGGATAATGACCCTATTTCGACATCACCCTTGGAAAAGTTCGAAAGCCATGAGAAGGAAATTGCAACTTCCAAGGATATTGACCCTATTTCGACAGAAATTGCAACTTCTAAGGATAATGACCCTATTTCGATATCACCCTTGGAAAAATTCGGAAGCTATGAGAAGGAAAATATTAATCACAGTACAGCAGCACAAAAAAATGATGAATCTATTGTTTTAAACAATGAGCTAAAGAACCGAATAAACGGTAAGATATATCATTTTTCGACACATATCATTGCCATATTTAATTAATATTTAATTGAATAAATTTTTAGATCAAAACAAATCACAACAAAATGAACATGAAGAGGTTAATTCATTATTATTATTATTATTATTATTATTATTATTTATTCTGTTATTCAAAGATTGTTCAAACCTTATTTTTCTCTTTAATTGAATTTAATACATACAGGTTACCATTCCTGTTCCTGTAAAAACTGATCACAACCTTTATATTCCACCACCACTGAAACATCCGCCTACTACTTCAAAGACTGAGTTAACAAAAAATGGTACTAAATCGTCTAACACTTCTATCATAGGATTTAATACTCGAGAAGTTATAATGATATTTTCCTTGCTGTTATGCGCTTATTATTCTGGGAAATTAAGTCATTCAAGCGCATTTTAAACCTAAATTCTATAAATTCTATATATCAATTTCATAAAACTTCGTATACACGCATACACGCTAAAGTATAAATTAGACATTTATTGAAATAATATTTTAAACATAGTAGCATAATCTTGAAGGTGTAATTACTTATCAATAGAAAATTTAAGCGCAACTATATATATATGCAATTTAATATAGTATTTATATCGCAATTTAATATAGTATATTTATATTCTTTCGCGTGTGAATGGAGGTGCACGCGCGTCACGAAGCTTAAGTTTCGTGATTCTATACATCACTGTCAGGGACGTGAAAACGAATATTTACACAAATCCAAATAAACTTACAATGTCATCGCATATCGTTTTTTGTATGATTGCTAGTCATGAGACATGACCTAAATTATAATTTAATTTCTTAATGCTGGCCAAAATTCAAACTTTCCAATAGAAATTTTATATTATATACCGAACACCAAATTTAATATAATGACTAGCTCTCATGCCCCATGCCTAATTATTGCTTCCGATTAAATTTTACTTTTTAATTTGGACTTAATTAGGCATGTATATCGCACCCCAACGATCTACCAATTAAATTTGAAGATCAGGTGTAACGTGAAAATTTTCGTTGTGTAACAAAATAAAGAAATTTTTGTAATATCAAAAAATTTCATCTACTTAACTACCTTTCACGCAAAAATTCCTTGCAAAATTTTGGTATATACTATCATCTACTCTAACCCTTACCCTTACCCTATATTAATTTAAATTTTGTTATATAGAAAATTTGTTACACAGTTCTTCAAATTATGTTTACATATTGTGTGCGATGAATTAGCATCTCGCAGGGTGCGTTGCATATATTTATCCTTTTAATTTAACAAAAATTTGTTTTTTTTTTTTTTTTTTATACAACGAGGTCTATCCTCTAATTCTTTATTAATTCAATTTGTAAGATTATACAAAATAAAGTATACATCAAAAGAGAATTTTAGGGAAGTAGGGGTAAGAGCTGATTTACTCTCGACCTAAGCTGTGCTAGGGTCACTAGACCTCAGTCTTCGGGTGAAAGTAGGAATGATCGCCCTTGGGCGATATATTTATCTATGTAAATGTTAACGGATTTGTTGGGTATGTTGGTGTATTTAGGGAAATAAAGTTATCTATCTAGTGGGTGGGGTATTGGAAGGGTTATTATATCAATGTTAGTATTGTCTAGAAGGTAACCAAATTTCATGCCGGATCATTTTTATGATTAGATGGTGGAGAGCGGGCACGTATTTGATTCTATTCTTTCGTCTGATAAATGGTGCTAGAGTAGCGGTAGTATGAATCTGAGAGGTAGTTTTCTATTTATGTGAAGATCCTTAAAAGCAGAGATGAAGTCCGTTGGTTGGAAGAGATCTAATTCAAGTTCAGTAGTGAGAGTCTTGATGGTGTCTTTGAGTAGTGAAGTTAAGGTCGAAGGGTTGGAGATACATGAGATAAGGTGGACAATGGTTTCTGTGGCGGAGCAGCAGCGTGGGCAGTGAAAGTCATGATATTTCTCAGAGTTTCTATAGTGGAGTGTTTCGAAGGTAGGTAGTTCGTTGGCTAGCAGTTTGACTTTGAAATTTTTTATTTGAGAAAAAGATGGGTTAGTAGATAATAATAGGGGTTTCTCTTCAAAGAATAAATATGATAGTGTGGCTTTTATTTGAATATCTGGATATTCGTTGATCCAGTGTTTGATTCTATTTTGGTTCATCTATTGTGTGTGGTTTGTTAGTCTTGTAATGTCCTTTAGAGTTATTTTGAGGTTGTAAGTACAAGGTATATGGTTGAGAGTGGGTATGTATCTATTGTAAAGATAGTGTTGAGGTGTGATATTTAGTTGTAAGAGGTTGTCTAATTTGTGAGGACAGGTTAGATTTTGGTCAAATTGGAAGTCGAGTTTCAGGTTTAAAATGAGTGCTCTAACAGTAATTAACATTAGGGCATATTGGTTTTTATCTAAGGTTGCAAGTTGGTGAGGAGGGTTGTTGTATGCTTGTTCAATTAGGGTTATAAACTTATAATTGTTAGAAATGATTGAGATTTTGGTTCCAGGGAAGAAGCTCATAGATACGAAGGCGAGTATTGTGAGTGCTTTATTTTCTGCGCTAGGCCAGTGTTTGTTTGTGCAACTACAGGTGGACGAGAAATTTCAGATAGAGCATATTGCAAGTAATTGGTTGGTGTCTTTGTTGTATAGTGTGGTGTAAATGTTGGTTGGGATTTGGTGTGGAGTTTAGTCAGTTCTTCCCATGTTTCCATAGGAAAGTCTGAAAATGCGGTAAGCAGGCAAGTTCTATTTGTTATATAGTATCAGGTATGGTTATATAGTGATTATTAGGGTTGTGGGAAGGTCTCCGGGAGGAGATGTTGAGTGCTAGTTCTATGTCATTAATGTCTGCATGTATATTTTTGCAAGAGGATATTTGTATGGTGTATAGAAAGTTTTTGTTACGAGTGAAGTAGCAGTTTTTCTTTTTAAGAGTTGGATCTTTTAGTTTGCAACCAGGGCAAGGGGTTGCCCTGTTGTTGTTGTTTTTTATATAATGTCGAATGTGGGCGAGTTGGTTTGTAGTACGGTTGGTTTTGATAATTATTAGATTGAATGTGATTATCCAGGGAGTCATTTCCGGTTTCCATTTTGTCAGAGTGTAAGGATTAGGGCAAATGTATTGCGATGAAGGAGTGGTGTTGTTTGTGATGAGGTTTTGGATTTCAAAGAACCAGCGAGGGGTTCATCCTGGTGGTATTTTACCAATATTATGATGGAAATTCTTCTAGTTGAGGAGTTCCGTATTGTTAAAGTTTAGAAATTGTTCGATGTGTTTGATATTATGATGGTTTAGTTTTTCTTTAAGGAAGTGGGATCTTGGATGGTGTATTAGTATGTTGTTAATTGATGTGCCATTTTTAGGTAATAGTTTTGGCTAGTCAGTTTTAACGTTACGGGTGAATTGAATATTAGTGGTGTGTAATGCCATAATTGATTGTGCGGAGTGTGTATAAAGTTGGTTCCTGGGGAAAAGTGGTAGTTCGATAAGGATGGACGAGTGTGCTTTGGTAGAGTCCTGGAGATCCTGTAATCTAATTTTGAGAAATGAGTTTTCAAAATAAAGGTGGTTGATGTTTTTTAATAGGGTTTTTACTAATACGGTTGGTTGGATTTGAGAAATGTTTTTTAGTCTGTAGATGCTTGAATGAAAAAGGAATGAATTGGGCACTCCACGTGAGAGTCTTGCCTTAGTTTTAATCAAGCTGGTACAACAATTGGTCAAGGCGGTTAGTTGATTAGGAGTGAGAAAGGAACTATATACAGTCAGACCTCTCTAAATGCATCCCCCCTAAATGCATAACCTCTTTAAATGCATATTAATTGTCTGGCCCATTGATGGGCTTAATAAATAAGTGCATATTCTTTATTCTGCATATGCATACTATTTTCTTGGCCCATCTATATAAATCCCTCTATAAATGCATATCATGTGACCACGGCCCAATCAAATCAGGACTACATGTTATGATTTTGTATATCATATGACTTGCTTAATTGATAATCCATCTATCAACTGGAGAATAGCGAAATGTGGCGTGCTTCCAATTAAAAGTTTTTTCTTAATAAGTTAATGGTACATGTCCACTAATTGAAAGTTGTAGAGCTCATCAAAACGCATCTAACGGTGGTTAAATCATCCAAATCGGCCCAGTGAATAGTGAGTTATCGTCAAAAAACGATTGGCCGACTATATAAAATTACATATGAAAATCACTATAGGCGAAATGTGGCGTGCTTCCATCCAAATGTTTTTTTCTTACTAAGTTAACGATACATGGCTACTAATTGAAAGTTGTAGAGCTCGTCAAGACGCATCTAACGGTGGCTAGATCATCCAAATCGGCCCAGTGGATGGCGAGATATCGTTGAAAAACGATTGGTCGACTATATAAAATCTCTGAAACATTGTTTACATAGAGATTTTATATAGTCAGCCAATCGTTTTCGACGATATCTCGCCCTCCATTGGGCCGATTTGGATGATCTAACCACCATTAGATGCGTCTCGACGAGCTCTACAACTTTCAATTAGTGGCCATGTATCGTTAACTTAGTAAGAAAAAAGTTTTAGATGGAAGCAGTTCGCCTATAGTGATTTTCATATGTAATTTTATATAGTCAGCCAATCGTTTTTCGACGATAACTCGCCATCTACTGGGCCGATTTGGATGATCTAACCATTGTTAGATGCGCCTCGACAAGCTTTACAACTTTCAATTAGTGGTCATGTATTGTTATCTTAGTAAGAAAAAAACTTTTAGATGGAAGCATGCCACATTTCACCATTTTGACTTATAAAAATAAATGTTCTCTAAATGCATACCTCCTTAAATGCATACCTCAGAGCTGGTCCCAACGATATGCATTTAGAGAGGTTTGACTGTAGTCTATATTCGAGTCTGGGAATCAGGATATTGTTAATTAAGTAAATGGCTTGTTTTTCTGTGATGATTGCTTTTTTCATCATTCCAATGCACTGTTTGAATTCTGTCATGATGGCTTTTTGAGATAGCGAAGGGTTAGGGCCGAGTGAGAACCAGGCACCAAGGTATTTGAACGATTTGGTGTTGGGAATTGCTAAAATTGTTTGGTTGTTGAAGGATATTGTTTTGTCAGTCGTGTTGGAGTTTGTGGCTAGGACCGATTTTGAGGAATTGACAGTTATATTTGTTAGTTTGTAAAAGGAGTTGGCAGTTGTTAGAATGTTTTCTAATATTGCTTTATCCGGAGCAATCCAGTTAGAGTCATCTATGTAGGCCATTATAAATGTGCAGGTTTCTTTAGATTGGGTAGTTGTGGTGAGGGTTTGTGTAAAACTGGTATGTTCCATGGATATGTGGGTTATGAGTGGGTCATAGTAGATGATCCAGAGAATTGAGGAGATCGTTTCTCTTTGATCGATCCCGTTTTCTACAGAGTAGGAACGTGTATTATCATAGCTGGTTATCACTTGGTTGAAACGGTTTGAGAGAATAAAGGTTAGTAGGTTAATGAAGGGCGTGGGTAGTTTGATTCATTCCATGGCTTTTATAAGAGTGGGAATGTGGATTGAGTCAAACGCTTTAGACATGTCTTGCAGTAGGAGCCATAGTTCTCGTTTCTGAGTGGTAGCTGTTTCGATAATTGAGGAGAGTTGGGAGATTGGTTGGAGAGTGGATTGGAAAGGTAAGGCTGCGTAGTTTAATAGTGATAAGACTTTGTATCATGAGAGCGTGTCTGAAAGTTTGTTGGTAAGAAGTTTTGTGAATATTTTTCTTGAGTGGTCGATTAGGGTTATAGAACGAGTGGTATTTAGGTCGAAGTTATAATGTGTTTTTTTTTGGTATGGCCCATATGTTAGATGTTAACCAGAGTTGTGGGACTATTTCTAGTTGTATACATGCATTGAAAATTTTTAGTAAGTATTCTAGAGCCGAGAATGAAAGGTGTTTGAGCATTTTGTTCAATATACCGTTAGGACTAGTGGCTTTGTGTTTTGGTGTTTCCATGATGACATTATTGAGTTCTTCTAGTGTCAAAGGGAGTAATAGGTTTTCGTATATTGTTGGGTGGATGTTATCTCTTGGTGTATAGTGAGGTTTCTATTCGTCCCAGTGTTCTTCATTCATTGGGTTCAATTTTGTCCAATTCTTGAAATGCGTATGTATAGCGTTTTTAATTTCGGGTGGATTCGTAATTATTGAATTTGGAGTAATGATTTTATTGAAGCTGATATGATTTTTTTCTTTTTTTAGGATGCTGTTTATCATTCTACTGGTATTGTCCTTAAAATCATTGTAGCGGCGATTAACATAAAATTTGATTTTTTCTGATTGTTGTAAATAAACTTCAGCATTTCTATTTTTCCATATAGTAGTTTTGATTTCTTTAATGCATTTAATGGTTGCTGTGTAGCAGGTATTGCTAGTGTTTAGTGGTATAGGAGATAGGGCTAAAGGGGTTAAGGAAAAGAGGGGAGTTTCATTGATGATAATGCATTAGCTAAATGTTTATTGATGATTGGGAGTATGTGTATTATGGCAAGGGGAAAAGCAGGATGAGTAAGAGCGTGGAGGCATTTATTTATGTGTTTTAGGGCATTATGTAATTTTGTGGCTTTTAGCGAGAGGGAGTAGAAAGTTCTTGGGGTAGTAGTAGTCTTGGGGATGTGATGATTTGCAGCTTGTTGGATTGCATTAAACCATAGATTCTAGCTCTTGTTTAATTGTTCAGGATTGGTTATATTGAGTGGGAAGTTGGCGTTTGTTAATAAAGTAGATGTTTTGTTGCGGAAGTCTTCCCAGTTTTCAGTTGTTGTTCTTTCGTAGCAGAAGAATTTCCATTTCTTTTTCTTGTTTTGAGGAGTTGTTGGCGTGAAGTCTGTATACCAAGTCATGGTTATGATTTTGTTATCGCTATCAGAGATACCTGTTGAATTGGTTAGTTGTGGAGGGTCAGAGTCCAAAAGAATTTGTGATGAGGTCCAGATATCATCGATCTGGGAGCTTGACCCCCAACCGTGCCATGTTGGTTCGGAGATTTTGTGAAAATTTAGTAAACTAGTGAGATTATTTGAGACTAGATCTGGAAAGATCGGTAGTTTATGTTTTTTATGAGAGTGGGGGTTGGTGTTGAAGTCTCCTAAGAGGATAGTATACCAGTTTTTCTTTTTTGCTTTTGTTATCCAGAGTGATATTTGTTTTTGCATACGAGTCAGTAGTTCGTTGTTGTTGGACGGTAGGTATACTGATATGAAACGGGTTTTGTTGCCGGAAAAGAAGAAGTCGATGTATATAGCAGTACCCGGAAAGGTATTGATATCGTATATATATGGTTGGATGAAATTGTGAACAAGTATTGCTGTGCCTAAGCTAGTTTCTCTGCTTTGAGTTGAAATTATAAGGTAGTTGGAGGTAAAAATTTTGTAGTAAGGGTTGGTAAGAGTGTTAGGATTGCCTTTCAGTTTGGTTTCTGTAAGGCTGGTTATGTGTAGTTTCTCTTGTATGCAAAAGTCTATCCAGAGGTGGAGTTTGGTGAGGTTATTAATTCCTCTAATATTATGGGTAGCTATGTTTATTTTTTCTTTAAAGTTTTGTAGGTCATACTGGTTAGGAACAGATATCTGTGGAAAGGTGAAGATGGAGGTGTTCTGGGGTTGTATTGTAAGGTGATCACTCATTGGTAGGTGTTGTATCATTATCGTTTGACTCTATTGGAGTCATATCAATGTCTTCTGTAGGTATGTGTGTTTTGAAGAGGTTCCAGTCTGGGGTGAAAGGTTAAAGAGCGAGTCCGGAAGATAGTCAAAAGTAAAGAATTTTCTCAGGAGTTCAGACGCTTGGGGGATATCGGATTGTTGTGTGATAGGGAATGTAAGGGAAGAGAAGTGATCCTTTTCTTTTGTATATTTGTTGATGTGGTCGTTGCTAGAGGGTAGTTTGGGGAGATTGTCAGAGGGGACCTCCGAGAGCGATATGTCAATCCATTCCGCAGGAATTGATTGAAAGAAGTAGTGTTGTTTCAAAGCTCGAGCTGCTATCACCAATTCTTTTGGTATTTTGATAGGAAGTGTTAGATTTACTTTTGTTACTTGGGTTGGGTCGATTGGGAGATCTGGCTTGTCAGAATAGTTGAATGAAATATAGGCTTTCGGAAAGGGGTCCGGTCTCGCGTAGTATTTAGGAAGTGCATGAAGGAATTTAGATAGAGTTTCTACGTCTTTGATAGGGAAAGTGATTTCTTTTAGTCCAAGTTGCTTTGGGTTTGCTGGTAATTTTTTCTTGCTGATTAGATAGTCATTGAGTAGGACTTGGAATGTATATACTTCTCTCAAACGATTGATGTTTTCTCGAAAGTGATCACTGTTAGTAGGATAGAAAGGGAATAGCTTTTGTAGGTGGGGGTGAGGTCTTGTGGGGTTGAGGGGAGAGGGGGTTTTTTGGGCGGTAAAGCGAAGTATGTTGCAGGTATTCGACTAAATATGTAGTATTTCTGGAGGTCCTGTTTATATAGCCTTATTTTTCTCAATTCTGTTCTTGTAGTGATCGGGAAGAATTTTTTTGTTTCATCATTTAGTTCATCTGAGTACGCTGGTATGGGACTTTTTTATCAGCAATGTACGTTTCAGGGAGGAGATCGAAGGTGCATAGGGTTATAGCAACAGCTCAGATTTGTTTGCGATCTTTGAATGGAAGTGAAAAAGGTAATGCATTTCTAAGTCTTGTATTTAAATTGTCGGGTGTGTTTGGTAATTTTTGTAGCAGGTTAGGGGAGTAACAAAAATCAGGTAATTTTTTAGGGGGGGTAAAAAAAGTTGAAATTATATATAAGAACCTGACTATTTATATATTGAGGAAGAGGGGGGTAGGCCTCTGATAAAAAATAATCAGGTGATTAATGACACTGCCCTTAGTTTTAACATCATTTATTAGTTTTCGTAGAGCTTCGAATTCTAGACAAATTTTTATTTTAGCAAAGCCCGCTAGGTATAGTGTGTACTGGGTGATTTCATGCGAGTCTAGGTTGGTGAATTCCTCGTTGGTCCAGAAGTCAGTTGCTAGTTTTTTCTAAGGAGGTCGAAGATTTGGTCTCTGTTAGTTTTATTGAGGATGTAGGCTCCATTTTGTTCTTTGAATTTTTCTATGGCCTTGTTTAGTAGTGCAGTCCGGGAATATACCATAAATGGATAGTGACGATCGCACCTTTTATAGAAATAGATCATCGATCAATTGATTCTGGAAATTTCTAAAGCATGATCCAAGAATGATCGTTGCCCAATCAAATCAAAGAATGGTCGTTAAGTAAAAAAAAAGTTTTATTCCGCATCGATTTTTTATTTATTTTTTTATTTATTAATAATTTTAAAAATTAAGAATTTAACTACTATAATACTATATTAGGAATCTAACTATATACTACAGTACTATAATACAATATTAAGAATCTAGCGCTATAAAATTACTAGTATCAAGCGTTGTAAATCTACCAAACTCATGTGCTATGTTACGAATCTAATACTATGTCGGAATCTACCTAATTCTTATGCTATTCGTCCTAAATCTACTAACTCTCATGCTATGTTTGTCTCGAATCTATCTATCATTCCACGTTCGTCCCAAATCTATCTCGTTCCAATTATCATGCTGTGTTTATCCTAACTATCGTGCTAGTCCTAACTATCGTACTATGTTGTCTTCTACTATCATGCTACATTCATCTCAATTATCATGCTACAATTATTGTGCTACGTTTATCCCGAATCTACCTAACTATCATGCTACATTTATTCAAACTATCGTGCTATGTTGATTCTTATTATATCTGCATATGCTACATTCGTTCTAACCATCATGCTACATTCGTCTCAACTATCGTGCTACGTTCATCCCAACTATTATATGTCCATCCTAACTATTACTATGTTTCAACTATCATGCTACGTTCATCCCAATTATCGTGCTATGTTCGTCCCAACTATCGTGCTATGTTCGTCCCAACTATCATACTACGTTCATCCTAACTATCTGCTATTGTGCTACATTCGTCCTAACTATGCTACATTTGTCCCTAATCTACCCATTGTGCTATGTTCGTCCTAACTATTATGCTATGTTCGTCCTAACTATTTGTGCTACATTCATCAAAACTATCTTATATTTGTTCTTACTATCAGGCTACGTTCGTTCTTACTATCACTTCATTTCTACTATCATATTATGTTTGATCTTACTAGCATGCTATGTTCGTTTTTACTATTGTGCTGTTTGTTCAACTCATTGTGTTAGTATACTAGCAAAAATACGTTTTTTATTTTTTTTAACTTAACAATCTGCAAGAAACAATCATAACTTTACGTTCTCATTTACCTTTTTGAGAACAACATACTTTGCGGAATTATTTGGGATTATTAAAATTCGTCGCTTTTATTATCTATTCGTATATAGTTTAGTAACAAATAGATATATGAAATATTGTAAAACCCTAGCACGAATATGTGCATAAAAAAAAAGTGTGGCGACCAATCAAATGCACAAACCTGTTTGTAGATCCTTCTAGAACCTGATTTCCAAATTTGGTATATTCCCGGACTGTAGTGTAATGAATTGTCGTTGGTGTAGGGACGGGTATCATGGCATCTGGTGAAGGTGCGAAAGAAAGCCTAATCTTTGTGGGATAGTTTTGCTTTTATAGCGGAGAGAATGTGTTCTTGAGTAGGTTTGGTATTTAGTTTGTGTTCAATGAGTTTTTGAAGTAGTGGAGAGGAGGCGAATGCTTCGATGATCTTGTCTTTGGTCCAGGTATCGTGGTCGAAGGGGTCTGTTTTCATGTCGGATAAGGTAAGGCAGATCGATTTGGTCCAGGTCTTGATAGTTTTGATAAGGTCGGGGTGTTGGGTGCGTTGGTAGTAGTAGAGGTACCTGGTCCGGCTAGTGCTTGGCTATAGGTTTTCGGTATGGTTTCTGCATCTGTTATTGTTCCGACTGATGAGGTATCCTTTTCTAGGTTGGCATTTGATTCTGGGTCGTTTCTATAGTTTCTGGGTGTTGGGCTTAGGTTGCGTGGGAGAATTTTGTTGGAGTACTAATTGGGGTGATGGTGTTGGGTTCTGGATTGGGGACTGTGCTAAAATGGTTTGTTTCGATGAGGGATCGACCTGTGATGTCATTTCAGAAACTGATAGGGGTAAGCTGGATTTGCTACTTTTTGAGTAAATTTTTTCGAGTGTTGGAATCAAGAGTAGAGGGGCGTATGGATTATTAGAAAGATCTATAGAATGGGCGGTTTGGTGGTTATGATTTTTTTTATTGGATTGCTTGTTAAAGTATTGATTATCTGCAATATCGGTTTTCATAAGTGTTGGTGCTACGGGTGTATTATTTTCATTAGAGAACTCATGTTGTAGTATTGTTGCCAACAAGGTCGGCAACAAGTTTTTGAAGGAAGTTGGTATAGCAAAGGCTGCAGAGTAGTTCCTTTTTCTAATTATAGTTAGGTCTGTAGGTCTTTTAAACATGGGCAAGGCCCAAATAGTACTGTGCCAGATAACTTTTATGTACGAAGTTGACGTTTATCTCTTCTGTTTGTTTATTTTGTGATTTTTAGTGATGTACAGGAGAGAGTTTTGTTTGAATAAGACGATATTGTTTTTAACAAAAATTTGTTTTATAGATTCAAATAAATCTAATATAGGTTATGAACTTAGTTTAATTAGCTAATCAAAAATATCATATTAACTATTTAGTCTAAATATATTTATTATAAGGGACACGTAATGCCATGCTCATAGGCACGTGAAATGTTGTGCCTATAGCAATCTTCTTATTGATATAGATAGGGGGACAAAATTTTTCGAAAGCAATTTTTCGAAAGAAATTGAAATTTCCTTTTATTAATAATTGGAAAATGTCAGTCAATTCCTTAAATTGTTTTGCAGCCAAATTTGTCTATAACTTTTTTATAAATTTAAATTTTTTTAATAACATCTTAACATATTGATTTTAGCTATATATTTTCAAAGTAAAATATTTAATTTTAGATCTGTTTTATTAATTTTGTTAAGAAAATTTTTTAAATATATTAAAAAACATTAATATAATAAAGTTTAATATATATATTGAAACTTAACCATAAAAATTTTTTTAAATTTTTCTAATTTTATATGTTCCTGTCTATAAAAAATATTTATTTTAATATATGTTTTAATTTTTACAAATAAATTACTTAAAGTACAATAATAAAAGTTGTAATTCTTTATTAAATTGCAATATTGTATTAGAAACTAAATTTTTAAAACCAATATTTAAAGAATTTGCCAGGATATTATAAATTATTTTTTTTATAGTACAGGACACTTAAAGACTAAAGATGCTGGTGAAATTAAACCATTTCACCAGGTGAAATGGTGAAATAGTTTCACCAGAATTACACCAAAATAAAATTTTGGTGAATTGGTAAAATTGGTGAAATTGGTGAATTGGTGAAATTGGTAAAATTGGTGAATTGGTGAATTGGTAAAATGGTAAATTAGTGAATTGGTGAAATGGTGAATTGGTGAAATAGTAAATTGGTGAATTGGTGAAATAGTGAATTGGTGAATTGTTGAAACGGTGAATTGATTGTCTTTTAAAAAAAGCACCTTTCCTTTCATTTATTTTAATGAGATCGACGCACTTGTTTGGTGTTAGAATAAAATTAAGGTAAAGTTATTTGCTTCCATCACTTTACAGAATTTATTTTATATTGTGCATTTTGCAATCTAAATTCGAACTTAAGCAACCATTGATTCTCAAACTTCGACTTATATTCAAAATGCAGTACTAGTCGTTTAGAATTATTTTAATCTCTGTAATATGACAACTTATAGCAATATAAACACACTTAACAGCTATTATTTTTCCAATGCGGTTGTTTACCAATGATCAACTAACTACATGTCCATCTCAAGTATCCAACATTCCATTTGAATACCTTAACTACTAAGTTGTTTAATGACTTTTATTTATTGAGCTAAATAAGCTTTTTTTTATAATCTTTTGTAATTCAAAGATTTTTGCCTGAAGTTTAAGGCTTTAACTCTATATATGATTTAATTAAATGCAGTATAAAAGGTACACTAGTTAACTCTACAAAAAATGTTGGAATTATGATTCCAACCAACATTTTGAACTTGAAGAAATTCAAGAAAGATTATTGAATTTATCGGGAAAAGAGAATTTTGGTATGTATAATAAACTGCACGGTTAAGAATAAACTATTCTGAATTGAGATTTAGTATTACTTGCCAATTGACCATTTAATGTAATATTATATTAATATCTTATTAAAAAATTTCCATTATTTATTATTTAGGTACAAGTAAATTCGTGAATTTATTTTGGATATTACGCCTAAAACCTCAAATTCTGATTTCAATTATTATTGGAATCTCTTAAATTTATAGATAACTTATTTATGGAATACTTTTTGAACGTATATAGGACTTACAATCTCAGTTATCAAGATGTAAGAGAGCAAACTTTATTACACGATTTATACTGTTGTATAACTACGAATTTCTGGGTTCTGGTCTAGGTCTTATTAGAGAATAGGTGAACAGATCAGTATAAATGTGAGCTGATTTTTAAAATCTGAACCATATATATAATACTCTACGAAGTTGAATATTTTGGTTCATTTTAAATAGCATATTAAAATTTATTTGTTAAAAGTCCTCTTTGGGTTGGGAGCTGTTCAGCTAGTGAACATGAACTCCCAGGTATTTTTTTTTCCTCCTTTGAATATAGGTTTAACAATTGGAATAGCGATCTGTCACTTGAAATTTCCCAAATTACTTCAAAGCCATATAAATCAGATTTCTTGCTACATATATATGATGCATTTTCGAAACATTGAAAACTAGCTTTTGAAGTTTTGTTTTTGATATGCCAAAATCCGTAATCAACAATTTTCGTCATGAACTAGAATATTTTTGGAGTGCTAAAACAAAGAATGTTAATATAGAACATTAAAAATTATTATCCTTATTAAAAAAATTCAAGATATCGTATTAGATATAGTTTAGAGATTGGAACCGTTTAACTGTTTAAAACTTGCTCTATAGTTCCGAGCAGAATTATATTGGTCATGGGCCGGAATTATTTTAATACTAGCCAAATTAAACGGTTAAACGATTAAACGATTAAGAAAAATTTTAGGCGGTTCCAATCTCTAATATAGTTATAATTTTTTTTTGTCATTATATAGTATTGCAAATTAATATGAATATAAAGAGCAAAAGTTAGTCTTTTGACTAGTAACGAATAAAGAGAAGAAAAGCGTATAGTAAAGATACTTACGCCTGAAAATTGTTTCAGTGCGTGTTTTGTTCCAAGCAAGATGTTTATAAATTGATAACCAGTTGAGCAAGATAACAGTTATATCTATAACTGTCTAACTCTATGATATACAATGTTCCTGGTTTTAGCACGACTGCGTCGCGCAGCTACTTTAATCTAAACCATAGTAAATCATATGTATAGACATTTAATGAATACCAGTTGAGCAAGATAACAGTTATATCTATAACTGTCTAACTCTATGATATACAATGTTCCTGGTTTTAGCACGACTGCGTCGCGCAGTTACTTTAATCTAAACCATAGTAAATCATATGTATAGACATTTAATGAATAACAGTTCACATCACTATCTAACAGATAATGAGTCACATCGCTGTATCTGAATATGGATAAACAGCTAACATTTCTGATCTTTAAGTGTACTTGTAAAAACATAAAATATAAAAACTTGAACTGAAATAATTCGCCGTTTCACCATTCCACCATCTCACCAATTCACCAATTTACCAATTCACCAATTCACCATTTTACCAATTTACCAATTCACCATTTCACCAATTCACCAATTCACCAATTTACCAATTACACCAATTACACAAATTTACTAGTTACACCAATTACACCAATACCGATTGGTAATTGGTGAAATGGTAAAATCATTTCACTACTCCGATTTAATTTCACCAGCATCTATATTAAAGACAATACAATAGAGTAACTTTTATACAAGAAATTATATCACTTAATTTAACATATACGAGAATAAGAAATGTATATAAATAATATAAGAAAAGTTATAACTAAAAGAAGATATAAATTCAAAAAAATAAAGACTAATCAAAATATAAAAATTCAAAAAAACATTCAAAAAAAAAACAATAATTTTACAAAAAACTTTTAAATAACAATCACAAAATAAGGAACCTTTATGTGATGGATTAAAAGTTAGGGAGCTTCCAGAAATTACGTAATTTTTTGTTACTAATAAATTTCAAAATTTTACTCACTCATCCACACCTAATACCTTATTAGCCAATCAAATTTTATATTTTTTAAAAATTATTCATATGGCCAATTTTTGAAATTGATAATAACTTTTGCTACACTAGTCCATTTTGTATAATTTGACTACCAAAATGCTCATCTCGGTGAAACAATTCTAACATGCCCAAAATTGATAAAATCTAACCACAGAATCCTTCAACTTTTGTGTAATTTTAATAAAGATTTTTTTGAATCACTAAGTAAATTTTTTTAACATTGAATAACTTTTGATCCACTGTCCTATTTTGGATGATTTAATTACCAAAATGCTTGTTTCAATAAGACAATTCTAACAAGCCCAAAATCGCTAAATTTTAATTACAGAATCCCAAGATCGATAAAGATTTGTATTGTTACAAATCTTTATTGATCTTGGGATCCTGTGATTGAAATTTAGTTTTACTGAGATGAACATTTTGATAATTAATCATCCAAAATGGGCCAGTGAATCAAAAGTTATTCAATGTTAAAAAAATTTACTTAGTGATTCTAAAATATCACTATTAAAATAGGACCCAAAATTTCTACAAAAAGGTAAGGTTTACAAAAATTACTAAATATAAAAAGATTTGCAAGAAAAAAGGCAAAAATAAGCAAACTAATTACTATAAAAGGGGAGCGGTTAAAGCCAAGTACATTATGGAATTACTTGATGATCAATGATCACTGGGTAATCCCGTGAAAAAAAATATATATATATTTATTCGACAAACTTTTTTTTTCAATGACGATGAATTTTAATAAAAAATAGCTTTTTTAAAATTGTTTTCGCCAGGGATTTAAAAAAATAGAAGAAAAAAAATTGACATATTTTTTGTTTTATACAAAAAACTGATCACTATGAATACGTTTTTTTTTTCTTTAAAAATTAAACTTGCCTGCTTTCAACGTTGATTATAAAATGGACAGTATAGTCGAGATTTTAGAAATAGAAAGTGATAAAGAAAGGTACATAAGGCACTATATTAATTGCGTGGATTTTTTATTTTTTTATATATATTTTTTTTCTCACATACTTCCTCATTTCCATTATTTTCAAATGCCTGGTACATATCAGCAGATCGGCATAGTTGGGTAAATCGACCAATCATGATCGAGGATTATCAAAAAAATTTTGCTCGAAAATTTATTATAGAGTGAATTTACACAAAAACGGCCTTTTTAACCAGCTTTGAATTTATAATTAAGTAAGTAGAACATTATGAAATTCATGTATTTAATTATAAGCCAAAAGTAGATTAAAAAGGCCATTTTTTTGAAAATTAGCATCCGAATTTACCCTTGATAGTTACCAACCCATCTTACAATGCCCAAC
>QKWP01000253.1:115630-152490 GCA_003550325.1 Gigaspora rosea
GTTTATTTTTAAATTTTTTTTATTAATTTATTTTATTTCAGCACGAGAAAAACAACAACTTTTCGAAACCTTGCGCATTCCAACGACGACTTTCTAAATTTTCAAGAATGTTTTTTTAGAAAAATAGGTACAAGTTTTCGCAAGTTTTTGCTAATTTTTGCAAGTTCTTGCAAGGTTTCGCTTTATTTTTTTTTGTTTCGTGATTTTTGTTTTTGTTTTTTTGGTTTATTTTTAAATTTTTTTTATTAATTTATTTTATTTCAGCACTTTGTGTAAAAAACAACAACTTTTCGAAATCTTGCGCATTTCAACGATGACTTCTGACACTTTCAAGAACACACTCCAAGCAATTTCTAAATTTTCAAGAACGCTTCTTTAGAGAAATGGGCGCAAGTTTTTGCTAATTTTTGCAAGTTTTTGCAAGTTCTTTCAAGGTTTCGCTTCAATTTTTTTTTGTTTCATATTTTTTGTTTTTGTTTTTTTGGTTTATTTTTAAATTTTTTTTTATTACATAATTTATTTTATTTCGGCATTTTGCGAGAAAAACAACAACTTTTCGAAACCTTGCGAATTCCAACAATGACTTCTTTACACTTTTAAAAACAAAAAAGCGAAGATAATAACTAACTGTGAAGTGAGCGAAAATAAGTGCGTAGAGCTAGTTTTTTGTATATAGTGATAGAATTAGATGCGATGAAGTGCGAAAGTAGTTTAAAATATTTGTAATAATGTAGAAATAATATATAATATATAATAAAGTATGTAATATTAATTAAAAATGTATATTTAATAAATGTAAAATATAATATATAATAATAAATAAAAAAATAAAAATTTTATATTAAATTGCGAAACCATGCGAAATATTGTGAAAACCTGTAAAATGTTTAAAAATAATAGTATTAATTAACTGATTATTACCAATTACTATTTTTATCGATAGTCCTCATTAGGGGGTATTTAAATGTGCATTGTTGTGATTTATTTTGAATTATTGCGATGTAATATTGTGTAATTTTTACGTATGTATTTCGTAATATTTCGTAATTGAAAATTGCGAAATATTTTGCGTCGATTCGTAATTTTTGCGCAAGTTTTCAGGCCGTAATAACTTACTTAAGATTACATTTATATAATTCGCTAATGTATGTTTGTTTTACCAATTATTTATTAAATTTTTTCTTTCATTACAGAATATGTCGACTTGAATTTAACGAGCACAGCTCAAACACCAAGGTAACAATTTATTTGTTATCATTATTCTATTATTATCTCTTAATATCAGAGCAAATTTATCCTGAATTTAACTATAAAATGCTTCAGATTTACTTTTTAAAAAAATTTATTTATTTAAATAAAAGTTTTTTTAGAATAAATTTTAAAAAATTTGAATTGTGTATATATCAAAAAATGTACAAATTTTAAAATTTTTTTTTTAATTAAAAGAAAAATAATTTATAATTTCTTAACATATTTTTTAAATATTAGTTTCAAATCTTTTATTTATAATGTATATAATATATCATACGTATTTTAATTAACACGCATATAATTTATTACAGAATATACTACCTACGTCTATTTATTTAATAACATTGTAGAACCAGAAACTTGGAAGCTGTTCTTTTACTTCAAAAAATTTAAAGCTGACAATTATTAATGAAATATACGAAAGGAGATTCTTCATGGATTGATGTGAAAAATAATACATATTTAGTGATAGATAACCCATATGAATTTAATTACTTTTTCATGAGAAGCGGAGATGGCTCTAATGTTACTTCATTTTGGAATTTATGCGATAAGGGGGCATCCATAAATAACGCTATGTACCCCTCATAGTAGCACTTGACCCCCCTCTACTATATAAAAAAATTTTTCAAAATCCGTATATTTATATATAAAATTTTACAAAAACTTGGATNTTTATATATAAAATTTTACAAAAACTTGGATATATTGTGACGCAGTGATTCGATTTTGATGATTTAGGTACCATTCGATTCGTCTCAGTGAGACGAATCCAATGATACCAAAATTATTTCATTTGGATCACTGGATCAATAGTTATTCACAAAAACCTATTGATTTTATATTTATTTTATATGAAAACATAATAACCAATAGTATTTGGCCAATAACTTTTGATCCAGTAATCCAAATGAAATAAAATTAGTACTATTCGACTCCTCTCACCGAGATGAATCGAATGGTACCAAAATCATTAAATTTGGACCACTGGATCAGTTTTTAGACGATTTTTTTTAAAAAAATTGCGTTATATTTTTTTGACCCCCCCTACTTAAGAAGAAAAACATTATATTTTGTTAGACCCCTTCCCCCCCTCTTGTATAACGTTATTTCTGATGCCCCCTAAGCAAAACTCATTTTGCAATTATCAACATTAGGGCATTTGTAAGATAATTTGTTCTAATTTATAACATTTACTTTTATTCATTTGTTTTTTTCACGTTAATTAAACCGTAAGTATAAAATACTTCAACTTTTATTTACCAATGCATTCATAGTCTTGCATAATATTACAATTCCGCCTTATTAAAAAATTGTCTAAATCATTTTTTGAATTAAACCTAGTTTAAGAAACCCTATTCTTTTTTCGTGGATTATGAACTTCAGTCCTATTCATTGCTGCTCGCATTACGTTATCACCATCACTGTCCTTTCTTTCTTTCACTAATCCATATACCTCGAATTGGAGCTTTTTTTTTTCTTTTCCTTTTTTTTCCTTTTTTTCTTATTTTTATTTTTTTTTTTTTTTTTTACTTTTGTGAATTTAAAATAAATTCTAACAAAGATCTCAATGTATCAACAAATGCAGATTTCCGTTCCATGTCTTCTTCTTCTTCAATTCTCCAATAAGTGTTACGTGTTCTTTCGATTAATTCGTATACAGCTGAACGTCGGTTCTCTGCAGCTTTCTCTATTTCCAGTTTTTTAGATAATTCTATTTCCACCAACTCATGGGTTGTATATATTTCAAATCCATTTTCTGTGAACATATTTTGAAACATTTCTCAAGCACTAACAGTCAATAACTTGTTTTCTCCGTATAGGTGTTCATGGAAGATATATCAGCAAGATAATAAGTATCGACTGAAGAAAAGGCAATTGCAATTAAGAGATAGCAAGCCAGGTGCCTTCTTGCTTTTTCAATTCTTTTTTCAACAGCATGTATCTCAATAACAATTAATTGTTGAAAAGGAAAAGGTAGTTTATGAATTTGGTCGAGAATTTTATAGTCTATACCAATAACTGAGATTCGTTTAGTGCGAAACTCTAAGGCTATATGTTCCGCATCTGATTGTTTTTTCATATCGAGGACAATAATTTGATTGCAAGTGCCTAATTTTTTTTAAATAAAAAAAATGTTAATTAGTATAAATTAATAGCTACTTATTCACAATGTAATAAATTTTTTTATAATTCATTAAATAAAATACTTCACAATTTTGAATAACCGATTACCTATTAATCCATAATAAGAAACAGTCATTCTTTTTAGTTCACTGTAGTATGATTCAATAGCATTCGTCGAGGTTATTTGTAAAAGGAGAGGGGAGTGCTAACGGACCCAAAGGGCCCATTAATTAGTATTTTTCATGTAATTCCACGATATATATTGTTTAATAGCAGGAATTTGACATTTGTTAATTGCCTCTTTAATAAGTTTGTCATAGCTGATTTTTGTTATTTTATGCATTGCCTGGGTTATTTTATTTTAAGCCTTTTTGTCATAAATCTTAGTCATCCAAGTGCGCATAATGTGAACTGTACAAAAAATGATATTACACTCTTGCTCGCCTCCCGATAAATCTGGAAAAGTTAATAAAATAGCATTGGCTTCTACATTACTTTGGCTATAAGAAAGTAACGAGGTTTCCAAGCACGTTCAAACCGTCGAATTATTCGTAAGGCCTTTGCTACAGTATTACTATCTTCCTTACTTATATAGAAATGCACTCCAACGTTCCAAGAACCATGATTGTCCAAACATACAATGTAAATAAGTGCCAATCATACTAATTTGTTTTGTATGTAGAATCTATTAACGTTAACATCCAAACCACTGAAGATTTTCTAACTGACTTGAATGAACAAAAACGAACCCACGAGTTGATCGATAGAGAATTTCAAAACATTCTACTTGTACTCTTCATTTTTAAAAAAACTGTAGATTCTTTTATATCTAACTCCATGCTTTTGTTACCGATAAAGTGTACGTTTTGTGACTTGCGAACTTTATATTTAATATTAGAAACCTCTCTTCGTCTTAATTCTTTAACACTATCACTAAGACCTAGTTCTACGGTTGCATACTCTTTGATTGCACTAACAATTACTAGTGGCGGGTAATTCTTAATTGCTTCCTTTTCCACTAACATTCAAACATGTTCTGAACGGTTCAACATCTCGCTTCCCTCTATTGTATGAGAATGGTCAGGACTATTTTGAAATCGTTTAATAAGCACCTTCTGCTCTGTAACTAATCGTAAAACCCTGATCTTTGCATAGCAGAGATTTGGTGGACGAATCTTTGTTTTTCGTCTTTTCTCACTTGGCACCCCCTCCTTACGCATACTCGATAGGTTGTGTTTGGTAAAACAGCATGTAAAAGTAGTTATCTGATTACCATTATTATGGTTTTTCGAATTGTATCTGGTCCAAATATTGGTAATGAGAGGCCACTATTCGCTATCAAAATCATGTATTGAAACCTCAAATGATTGGCCAATATTAAAAAGAAGTGCACACCTTTGATTAGGAGTAAGTTGAAATGAATCGTATGTTTGAATTTCATTGTTTGTTGGAGTTATAATCTACCGTACATATAGTATTTATATAAGTATGATACTATACTATATTAGATGTGAAAAAAAATATAAAAAAAAAATCCACACGATTAATATAGTGCCTTACGTACCGTAGATGTTTCTATCAAGTTTTCTTTATCACTTTCTATTTCTAAAATCTCGACTATACTGTCCATTTTATAATCAACGTTGAAAGCAGACAAGTTTTATTTTTAAAGAAAAAAAAACATTCGTAGTGATCAGTTTTTTGTATAAAAAAAAATACATTAATCTTCTTTCTTTTATTTTTTAAATCCTTGGTGAAAACAAGTTTTAAAAAAGCTATTTTTTATTAAAATTCATCGTCATTGAAAAAAAATTTGTCGAATAAATATATATTTTTTTTATCATAGGATTACCCAGTGATCATTGATCATTGGGTAATCCCGTGATGTACTTGGCTTTAACCGCCCTAATAAAAGGAAATAATTTGCACAAAAAAGACCAAAAATAAGCAAATTAAATTCCTACCCCTCTTTATATATTTCGGGGTCCTATTAAAATTATACAAAAGTTGAATGATCTAGGCATTCTGTGATTAGATTTTAACAATTTTGGGCTTGTTGGAATCATCTCAGCAAGACAAGCATTTAGAAAATTAAACCATCTAAATTGAGGCCCAGTAAATCAAAAGCTATTAAAAATTTTATAATTTTATACTTTTGGCCAAAATTATAAAATTTTGACCAGAATTATAACCTAATATTTTGGCAGCTCCATCTACCTACCCAAAAATTATATAATTTCTGGAAGCCCCTTTAAAAGATATAAAGACGATAGCTTTATATTCAAAAAATAATATCAGTTTATTAAATATAATATTTTAAATACAAAAGTTATTAGAAAAGAAGAAAAGTACCATACTTACTTCATCTTGGGAAAAAAATCAAAGTTTATATATCTGTAGAAACTTAGAATTTTTATTATAACAAGATATAACAGTCAACTGACTTGTCACACTATTTATGACTGAGTTTTTAGTTATATATTAATTTATAAAAAAACATATAAAATTACTATAAGCTTTGAATCTTTAATGTTTTTTTTCCTACATATTAACTTAAAATTAAATTTTTGGAAATATAGAACAAAGAGAAAAGAAAAATTGGGCTTATAAATCGAATTAAAATTTTGCTATTTTTGCACAAAATGAAAATGTAACTTCACCAAAAACAAATATTTAACGATTTAAAAACAAAGAGTATATGTAAAATCATGCTCTAAACAACTTTACTTAGCTGACTGAAGAAAAGGTTATCTTGTAAGAAAAATGTGTTACCTATGTACTAAAGTAAAATTTTTTGAGTTTTAAATACAAACCCCTTTTTTTATCAAGATAACCTACTTTGGGTGCTTAAGCAAAGTTGTTCAGTATATATTCAAAGTCAAAACAGGACCCCAAATATCTCTTATATAGGCATAACTGATCTGCATAAATTTAGACACTTTTGCTACCCCTAAAATTAAATAAATTTGCTAAAAGTTGGATTATTACATAAATTTTATAGTAATTTGCTAAAAACTAAATTATAACATCTAGCATCAGGTAAATAAATATAGAGCAAATTTTTTAAAACTGTAATTAATAAAATTTGCGCAAATCTGCAACCCTACAATTTCTGTATTAAAGTTCATTAAATAAAACTATTGAATCTGCTAAAGATCGTTGTCAAAAAACATTCAGCTTACAAATTAAACCAAATTTGCTAGTATGTCCTGTTGACAAAATATAGACATACTTTGTAGTATACATCAAGATGCTTTAATAAAACATATTGGTTCTTCGAATTTATACTACAATATGCAATCTAAATTTTAAAAAACTAATTATTTTGAATTAAAGATTGAACAATTGTGCTTGTAAACTTCTTGAATGCTTAGAACCTTTAAAGGGCTATTATTCGATTAGAATTAGGCCTTAAAGAAAATATAATTAAAGTTAACATCTGAAAGGCTAGTTACTGAAATTAAATTAATTTAAGAAATTTATTAGTAATGATTGGTTTTGCTACAACTGGCCTAAAAAACTTTGTCTTGTACAAATTAGGGTTTTAGATAAGCAATATAAATCATTGCAAATATAAAAAGCAACTTCCTCAATTAGAATTAATGTTAGCATGGTAGTTAGAACTAACGTAGCATACATGCTCTAATTACCATTCTATATCTAATTTTAACTATCATGCTATGTCTAGTAGATTGCTAGTCAAAATGAAGATATATCTACATATGAATAAAGTATTAAAATCAAGCAAAACAAATATACTGTACACTTAATAGCTATATGATTATTTACAACAGCGTTTTATAGTAGTAGTGTTTAGAAATGTTCGAGTATATTATTATTTAAGGGTAGAGGGTATGTAGTAGTGAATTGACTTGGCAAAAAAATTATTGATCGATGATTGATCTGAAAAAAATTTTTTAATTGATCAAAAATTAAGGATACATGCTTGATCGAGTATGATCAATTAAGCATGTAATTTTAAGCTCGAGTGAATATAATCGATCAATAATTAAGTCAATCATTGATCGATTATATTATATTTACCAGTTAAAAAATATTATATTAAAAATAATAAGGTCATGCAACCTTATAAAATTACATCTCTTCTTGTAACATGATGCGCCCGATATTAATAATTACAACATTTTCATCAAAAATTTTCGGGCATATGAAATATTAGCATTAGACATTTAGATCAAAAATTAAATAATATCCTGAGTAAAATCATATTAAAAAATTTTTAATCAATCAATATAATACTTATTTGATCAATCAGCATCATCAATCATTTATTGACCTATTGTTGCTCGAGCCTATTAATTGGTGCTTGATTATTGATCTAAATCGATCAATGATCGAGCATAATATAATCGAGTCAATTCACTAGTACATAGATCATTTTTATTTAGTTTTTATATAGTATTTTGAAATTTTCATATAAAATTGATATATACTACTAATAAAACTTTTTTAAAACAATTTATCTATTATTGTAAATTTTGAACTATTATTATATTTTAAAAAAATATATTTGTATATATTATAAAGTTTTTCTGGGTTGGCCAAAAATTTTCTGGGTTGCACAAAATTGCTAATGCTGATTGGTCACTTTACGTAAATTTATAAGTTAGTTTTGTTACTAAATTTTAATACCCAATCTTTAAAATTTCATATCTTACTAAGTTTTTAACCAATTTTAATGATTTTACTATCATTAGAATCAGAAAAGCCTGCTCTACAAACTTGGCTTAAAATATGATTAGTTTATTTATTATAATTTTTCATAAAATTAAATATAAAAAAAATTTACCATTAAGTTTATATATAATTTTAAAATAGTATTCTCTACCCTTAATAGATTGTGTCCTGAAACTTAGAGTATTTGTTGTAAAATAAATAGAGTACTTATTGCGAAACGAATAATATTGTATACATTGTGAAATATAAATTAGCTATTATGAATATATTTTAAGATATAATATACTTCTTTACAATATATGGGGTAGAGTCAATAGAAATGGGCAAATTTATTAGATAAATTTGTCCCATTTCTATTGACTTCACCCCATATTTGACTAATCTTTTAAAAATTTCATGAGTAATAAAAATTCGTCCAGATACACCAATCAAAATAAACTTCCGTTATGCTGTATACATATTACTATTTTTAGCATTAAGCTACTTGTATTTCATGAAACTTGGGGATTTACTAGGATTATAGTCTAGAATCGAGCAAGACATGCATGCAAGAAAATTCTGTCATATTTGCAGCATTCTGCTTTACCATTACAGTTTGTTCTGATTCTGCGCTATTAGTAAGCTATCAATAAACTTGCATATCAACGTTCTTGATAAATGTAAAGAAAATATATGCCTAAAGTCAATAAGGGCGCTTCCAGAAATCAGCTGATTTTTTTTTACTATGAGCCCTACCCCACTCACCCCCGACCTGATACTCCAATTAGCCAATCAGATTTTATGATTATTAAAAGTTAGATATAATATTTAATAGTAAATAACTTTTGATCTACTGGGCCAATTTCGATGATTTAACTACCTAAATGATCCTCACAATAAGAAGATTCTAGAAAGCCCAAAATCATTAAAATCTAATTACTGGATCCTAAAATAGGAATGGATTTGTGTTACTATAAAAGTTTTATAATTTATTAAAAAATTATAAACCATTTATAGTAACACAAATTTATTCCGATCTCTGGATCCTGTGATTGGATTTTTATGCTTTTGGGCTTGCTAAAATCCTCTCATTGAGCTGATTATTTTGGTAGTTAAATTATCGAAATTAGCCCAGTAGATCAAAAGTTATTAACAATTGAAAATTAATTTTAATGTTAATAACTTTTGATCTATTGGTCCAATTTCGATGATTTAACTACCAAAATGATCAGCTCAATGAGAGGATTCTAGCAAGCCCAAATCATTAAAATCTAATCACTGGATCCTAAGATCAGAATAGATTTGTGTTACTATAGAAGTTTTATAATTTATTCAAAAATTATAAACTATTTATAGTAACATAAATTTATTCTGATCTCTGGACCCTGTGATTGCATTTTTATGATTTTGGGCTTGCTAGAATCCTTTCATTAAGCTGATCATTTGATAGTTAAATCGCCCAGTAGATCAAAAGTTATTAACAATTAAAAATTAATTTTCAATTGTTAATAACTTTTAATCTGCTATGCCAATTCTGATGATTTAACTACCAAAATGATCAGCTCAATGAGAGGATTCCAGCAAGCCCAAAATCATAAAAATCCCATCACAGGGCCCAGAGATCAGAATAAATTTGTGTTACTATAAATGGTTTATAATTTTTTAATAAATTATAAAACTTTTATAGTAACATATATCTATTCTGATCTTAGAATTCAGTGATTATATTTAATCATTTTGGCTTGCTAGAATCCTCTTATTGAGATTATTGAGAGGATCATTTTGGTAGTTAAATCATTAAATTTGATCCAGTAAATTAAAAGTTATTAATTATTAAATATTGTTAATAAATTATAATTTTGGTTAAAAATAATTTTGTAACTTTGGCCAGAATTATAAAATTTTGGGCGGAATTATACCTGATACTTCAGCTGACCCACCCACCCCCTGAAATCAGCTGATTTCTTAAAAGTCCAAAAAGAAATATTGTGATTTATAATATAAGTACCTGTCATATGGCTGAAAGAAAACATGGAAAAGATTGGTTCATTACTATGTATAAGAGTGATTATATTGATTTCACTAGCACATATATGGGTTGAAAATTGGGGATACTATAAATCAAATGATCTGAGTCCAGAAAATTATCAAAGAGCTGCGAATTTTATGCTTGGTTTCCTGCAGAATAGATTAACAGAAAAAGTAAAAATATCATTAAAGGCATTAGTAGGAGCACTTGTTTCTGATTATTGTTGCACTCTTATTGTCGCACTCATTTGAGGTAAAATTCGTTTCATTTTTTTAATGTTATAGAGCAGAGCAAATTAGCCCTTAAACATTCTTAATAAGTTCGCTAAAGAGCATTCCAGTGTCAAACGTTTTCAAAGCGGCATTTACGAACAAAAATTAGTTGCCCATAACACATAATCTGTTTACATTAGATACTCATACCTGTCTTGAATTTAGATCAATTCTCAAAATTAAAAAACTGCTCATGTAATTTAAATATTTAAAACTTGTTACGATGAAGTCTGTTCTTTTGCATATATAACACAATTTTATTCAGCATTGTTGCAATACATATCGGCGGATTGGTGTAACATGTCAGCTCGACCAATCATAATCAAGGATTATCAAAAAATTTTATGCGAAAATTTATTACAAAGCGAATTTTTACAAAAATGGTTTTTTTAACCAGCTTTGTATTTATAATTAAGTACATAGAAAATTACGAAATTCATGTATTTAATTATAAGCCAAAAGAGGTTCAGGCCACAAATAAGTATTTAAATACATTTAAATATATGTCTGAGTTTTTACTCTTAACAATAGATTTAAGTAATGAAAGTTTTTGTCTGTAAAAGTTTCTATTAAATCTAATAAAGATAAAAGCATGGTCTCACCTTTAAAATTAAAAAAAAAAAAAAAATTATAAGCCAAAAGTATATTAAAAAGGCCATTTTTTTGAAAATTAGCTTCCAAATTTATCCTTGATAGTTACCAACCCATTTCTCAATGCCCAACCCATCCTAAAACACCCGAATATTTCAACAAACGTTAAAAGTACTTCTTTCTATAGCTTAGCATAGCTTTTTTATTAAGTTTTATTGGTTTTTTAACTTGTCTAAGTGTCAAAAAGGCACTTTTGTTAGTTGTAACAAGTACTTTGTTTGATAGTTTTTCAATGTTACTTAGGAGCAAATTTTGTGTAACAGTTTATCAAAAAAAGACCCAATTATGCTGATCCGCTGATATGATTTACACAATTAATTAGAATCTTCATCAATTCTGAATTATATATGAGTTGAGTTCAAAAATCGGTTTTATGTATATGCTCCAAAACAGTGTCCCAATAGGTTTTTAATTTCAAACTAACTAGTTGGAGAAGAATGATACCCCCAATATATATATCTGAGTGCAACTAATTATACGAGGTTTAGTTTGATCCCGTATATAATTAGCTGTATTCAGATAACATACAAAACTATAAATTATTATTATAAGATAATAATACCCTGATTATACATGGCTGCCTAAATTATTTTTGAAAAAAACATATATTCAAAAAAATTTCAGCAATAATACAAATATGAAAATTAATTTCAGCACTATATAAGACTATTTTCAGCAGCCTAAATGCTGTATCTATTGGAGTATTAATATTTTGGTATAGTTTTAGAATAGTAAAGCAAATACAACAAATCTAAGCCCACTATTAGAAATTATTTAATTAATACAAGTACACTTAAAAATAAATTTATTTAAAAATTATTAATAAATTTTAATAAGACATTAATATTAAAATTGTTACATTTATATTTATCAAATGAAAAACTCTCTCTGCTGATCTCCAAACCACGAATTTCACAGAACAAATTTTACAAAAACACACAAATTTTTATTAAGAAGTCAGTTAAAAATGAATATTAAAAAGGAGAGCACACACACAAAAAACATATAGTTTAGTAGTAGAAAACTAGTAAAGTCCCTGTAGATCAAGTTTTGCAATACTGCGAAATAAGTTTATTGAAAAATTTTTGGGAATTTGGAAACATGGCGTTGACCCTGAAAATCAAATCGATTAACACGTAAATAACACTAAAACAAACAAACAATAATTAACAAACCACATTGACACATAACATATTTGGACAATTTGTACAAGATAATCACATAACTGAAGTAAACAAAGATTAGTAAACAGATAAACAAAAAGAACACGTTATAGTATTAAACTACTAGAAAATACTAGAACAAGCGGATTTGGAAATAGAAAGTCTAAGAAGTTACAGAAATATCTTTGCTAATATGGAAAATGAGGTACAATAGCAATTACAAGCTCTAGAGTGGGTAGTTACTTTTAAAGACAAGAACATGGCAAAGTGGCTTAGTTTGAGTAATCAAATCTATGCTGTTTGTTTAATAAGAAGGATCATAGAGACCTATGACTAGATAGAGTATAAAAAAGCAAGCAAACAAGAAGTTTGCAAAGAAGAAAACAATCTCGTAGATGGTACAGAGGAAGTATCAGATAGTAAAGAAGTGGTAGGAGACAAAGAGGTGCTTTTGTTAACAGAGTGTAGAGTCCCAGACTATGGGATGGAAGAAGTCAAAGCAAGAATTACCAAGAATAAAGTTTTAATACCCAAGTTAGCAATTGATTTTAATGAAAAAGCTGTATGCAATGAAGAGGTGCAACAACTTCAAAAGAAGATGGAAACTGTTAAAGTATGTATAGACATACTCGAGGATACAGATAGGAGGGATGAGTGTAGGGACACTAAAGTAAATAATATCGACAGCTCAATATGGGCTCAAGCCCCAAGAGAGCACATGTCTGCATACAAGGAAAAGAAGGACAAAATAGTGTTAACATTATAGGACATCCCAACATATACAAGGGCAATACAAATTAAGAAAGCATTAAGTTTTTATGGAAGAGCAACGATCTATGGTATAATGGCATGTAGCAGAACCCAAGCCTTATTCATTGAAGTAGAACCAAAAATGAGTCCAAAAGAATTTTTTTACAATCAGCATGGGCAGTTCATTTCGAAAATGGCAAAATGGCCAGACTAATACAAGAAAGATTTGACAAGGAAACCCTTGTAGAAAGAAGCAAGTTGAAAGTGATAATTAGGAATTTACCAAAGTCAATAGTGGAATCAGCACTACTACGTCAACTTAAAAGCTGTAAAGCAAAAGTAGTATATATCTCATTAAACAATAATAGAAATCAGAGAGGGGATACAAGCATTTATTTCAAAACAGAAGAGGCGTTATAGCGCAATAAATAGCACAGTATAGTATTATAACAACAAACTTGAATGGGCAGCTGAAAGTATTTCGAACGCACAAGTAGCTTATGAGAAAGTATCACAAAACAAGCTGAGCAACGATAGGGATGCAGAAATAAAAAATGCATTCCAGAAAGGTAAGATCAATCAAGGTTTATCAACACATATACAAATGAACTACAGCAACAACCGGAAAAACAAGGAGCAAGATACGAGAAAACTGCAACCAAATTGTATCAAGTGCAAGAATGGAATCAAATGGGGTTGTTGCTATAATAAAGAAAGGTTACAAGCCTTTGGCAATGACAACATTTTAAAAGAAATTTTACAAAAGTTGAATAATATAGAGAAGAAACTCTTAGAAGCAACTGCTCCGAATTACTTCTAAAGGCGCCATAGGCGTAAATAGACAAAGGGCAGTACCCAAGGCCAGAAGGGTACTGCATATACAAAGGAGTCGAACAAGGAAAAATGAGATAGAAACATTATAATAGCAGCTCACAATTTTAATGGCCTCAAGATACACAAATATAAATTCGACTCCTTATTTCATTATGCGAATAATGAAGGTTATGGCATAGTAGGTTTAGCCGAAACCAATATACAAAAAAGAAAGGCCAAGTTTTTGGTAAAGAAGGAAAGAAATTATAATGGTATTTGGTCTAGCACTGAAAATGGGAAGTTCAAAGGATCAGGAGTTGGATTATTGGTGCACGTGGATTTGAAAAGACATATTGGCAAGATCGAAAGGATTAATAGCTATATGTTAGTTGTGTATTTTTACTTAAAGAGTTTTAATTTGATGGTAATAATGGTTTACATACCTCCCAATTGTGAGGACACAATTAAAGAGATAGTACAAACAGTTTAAGGAAAATCAGAGAAAACCAAGGAAATTTTCAAGTAGTCCTCATAGGAAATTCAACCATGTTGTAAACCCCAGCTGGATAAACAACCTAGTGCAAGGGTTTTTAAAAAACTTAAGCTCCATACATGGTTGATGTCACAAAATTATTTAGATACATTTAGGTATCTAAATTCAGATAGTAAGAATTTTACTTAGAGCAATGGAAGTACATTAACACGAATTGACCAAGTTTGGGTATTAAGAGAACTGAGAACCAAAGTAATTAAAGCAGAGATTGAGGAAATGGAAACAGTAACCGAAAGCGATCATGATTTAGTCCTAGTACAGTTAAAATTAAATAAATGTCCGGAACAGAAGGATCAGTTAATATCAGATGGCTGACAACCTCCAAAATGCATCTGGAACCTTATATTAGCAACAAGAGAGAATTGAGAGAAATATAGAAGTGTTTTGTGGAGCATTTACATACTCAGATTCCGGATTACTTGTTGTGTCAGAACCCGAAATGAATAGCCCAAGGCATAGAAAAGGGTGCAGATCAGATTGACAAACTATGGGATATTATAGAAAGTTCAATTATCCAATCTGCAAAGAGCATGCTTCCAAACAAATTGATCAGATCACCCAAAAAACAATCAGTAGCCTGTAGAAAGCATCGAACATTCAAAGTATATATGAACCTAGGACGTCTTATTAACGAGATTAAAAAATCAGGTTCACAGGCTCTTCTTTTTTTAGAAAAATGGAACTTAAGATCAAAGGCTATAAATCGTCAAGCAGAATACAGTATTAGTATAATAGAGCCTAACTTTCTGTACAATTAAATAGAAAAGGAATTCTGTGGTGAAAAGTTGTAGGTAATAGAATTTCAGAAAGAAATCAGAAAATTAAAGAAAAAGATATCAAAGAGTATATCTAAAAAAAAAGTAAAATGATTGTTAAGGAACAAAAGAAAATATGGTGAGCCTACTAGAAAGACCGTATAACAAGTGAATTTAGATAGAGTATTAGTAAAGAAGGTTTCAGGATACAGATTAGCGGTATTACATGAGGAGGTGCTATCAGATACAAAAAGTCATTTTCAGAGTCAGTTCCGTAAAAGGCATTCACAGGTCGAGGACATGTCAAAAGAATGGAAAAAGGTATACACTCTATTGGTCGATATTTAGGAGGATTGGTACGATTCTGCTCTTTAATAGTCGAGGTAGAAAAATAGCAGAACATCTTGAAGGTTGTTAAAGCAGATTCAGCAGCGGGTATTTCAAATTTAGTTTACCCATTAATCATACAGGCTGACACTCGAGTTCAGCCAATTTTTGCAAATTTTGCAAACTTGTGCCTTTTTTTTGACAACATTCCAAATAAATAGAAAGTGGCCCAAATATATACAATCCCGAAAGAAAAGGACTAGAACTTTGAACTAGACAAAGTGAGGCCAATTGCTCTGTTGGATGTCTTTTGAAAATGCGTGAATAGAATTCTAACAAAGTGCCTAAGTAAAATAATCAAAAGCAGGAACATTTTAAAAAGTCCAAACTTTGCTGGGTTACCTGAAGACTCAACGGAGGAGCCAATTTTAATGTTGAATGCATCAATAGAGAAAGCAGAGTTAAAAGAACGCGAAATGTGATTGCTTTTCCAAGATATGAAGAAAGCTTTTAACTCAATTAGCTTGCAGATATTAGAACTTGTACTGGAGAGAGTTAAGATTCCAGAGCGAATTAGAAAATTTATTATTAATCTCTTCATTAATAGGTGTATGAAAGTGTTAACGCATTTCGGGTTGACAGAGGAGTTCTGTGCAGGAGACGGTATTGATCAAGGAGAAGTGATCTCTCCTCTAGTTTGGAGGATCTTTTATGACCCTTTATTGTGTAGGGTTCAAAATGATGCATTATTGGGCTATACTGCAAGGTCAACAGATTTCACTTTGAACAACTCTGTAGAACCAGTATAGAAGTACGGCAAGCAGTATTAGCATATGCCCGACGATACTATGTAGATAGCGAGCTCCAAAGACCAACTGGAAAAGATAGCAAGCCTAGCTGAGCAGTTTTTTAAATTAAATGATGTCGAAATTAATAGTACAAAATCCAAGCTTGCGATAATTAATACAAAGTTGCACTTAGTCAAAGAGTGATAAATTTTGGGGTGCTCAGATATACGCGGAAGGCAGATTAAGCAATATCAAGTTTCTGGAGATATATTTACACAAAGTAAATGAAATTGTGGTCATTAAAAGAAATCTTAAGAAAGTAGTAGGTCTTTTTATTCACAAGTTAAAAAACAAAAAAATGACAGTGAGCCAACTGGTGTATATAAACAATCAAGTTCTGCTATCCAAATTAGAATACATACTGCAAGCAACAATATGTTCAGAGCATGAATTAGAAATGATTCATCAACCTTTTTTGAGACTCATTAAAGGAAAGATGGGCATTGTGCAAACGGCACCCAATAGTATAATTTTCTATGGTGGAACACTTAAGGTTAAAGCACTAGTAGATACAGTACTCGCAAGACAAGCAACGGCTTTGCTTAAAAGGTCGAATAGGCACGGTAATTTGGAGCGATTAATCGAATTAAGAATCATGCAAGGCGCTTTGGGCTTGGGTATAAAAAAGGACCCGCGTACAATTGAGTCTGAAAGCAATAGGCTTAGAGAATGGAGAGGTAACCTAGTATGTAGTATGATTAAGAAATGCAAATCGTACATTTGCATTTCCAAATGCAAGAAGCTAAGCAGTACTGTGAAGAAAGTGCAGTATCACTAGAAAAGCTGCTAGAGGGTTTGGAAACAAGGACTGCTACTAAAGCCAGACTAAAAGTGAAAATTTTTTCCTGGACCAATTGATAAATTTGAAAGGTACAAAGTTAATATCATGGGCACAACTCAAAAGATTACGTGAAAAAAGTACCAAAGGACCAAAGGCAAAGTGGTTTAGGCTGGTAGAAGAAAAAGTTCTTAGTGATTCACAGGTAAGACTGCTAAAAGCTGAGTTTTGTACTAATGGTAGTAATAAGTTAGCTTTAACATGTGGTTTAAGTTTGTTGAGAAGTGATGGAAGATGCAAGGACTGGCTTATATTCAAAAAGAGTAAAGGAAAGAAGACCATAGAAAAGTTTAATGTGGGCCGTATTGTGAGAAAGATGTCAACTAGACTTTGCATAGAACACTAGCTAGAAGAAGCGGTAGAAGCTAAAGGTTTGGTCTTGAAAAAATATAGTTTTTATGATTTAATGCTTAAAGGTGAAGGAAAAAAAAATGGGTGTATAGTAAGGGGGCTTCCAGAAATTACGTGATTTTTTAGTGGGTGGGTGGGGTCCCAAAAATATCAGGTTATAATTATAATTCTGGTCAAATTTTTATAATTTTGGCAAAAAGTATGAAATTATAAAATTATTAATAACTATTGTTCTACTGAACCAATTTAGATAATTTAACTACCAAAATGTTCGACTCACTGAGACGATTCTAACCAGTGTTGGAAATCTCATGTTCTCATGTTCTCATGAGAACATCGCTTTTAATTTGAGAACATTTACAAAATTTAAGATGTTCTCTATCAAATTTTTTTTGAGAACATTAAGTTTGTAAAATATGTTTTCTATGTAAATATACAAAGTAATAAAAATAAATTTTATTAATATAGAAGTTTAAAATAATTAAAATTTGTAAATATTTAATTGTAGTTAGTTAATATAGAGAACAATTTAGTTGTCTTTACAGAAAACTTAAATGTAAAAGAGAGAATAAAAGAGAGAAAATAAGTGTAAAAAAAGAAGAGTGAAAGTGAGAAAGAATGAAAGTTAAAAAGAGAGAAAGAGAGTGAGAGAGAAAGAGAGGGAAATAATTTTTTCTATTTGAGAACATAAAAATATTTTTGAGAACATTAAACTAAATAAATATGTTCTCATGAGAACATAAATTTCAAAACAGATTTCCAACACTGATTCTAACAAGTTCAAATTCGGTAAAATCTAATCACAGAGTCCCAAGATTGTTCAACTTTTGTGTAATTTTAATAGTGATTTTTAGAAATACTAAATAAATTTCTTTAATATTGAATAGCTTTTGATCCACCAGCCCGTTTTGGATGATTTAGCTACCAAAATGTTCATCTTAGTGAGACGATTCTAACAAGCCCAAAATCTCTAAATTCCAATCACAGAATTCCAAGATCGATAAAGATTTGTATTGTTAAACAAACAAAAATATCTTTATTGATCATGGAATCCTGTGATTAGAATTTAGCGATTTTGGGCTTGTTAGAATTGTCTCACTGAGACAAACATTTTGGCAGTTAAATTATCCAAAACAAGCTAGTGAATCAAAAGTTATTCAATATTAAAGAAATTTACTTAGTGACTCTAAAAAATCACTATTAAGATTACACAAAAGTTGAACGATCTTGGGACCTTGTGATTAGATTTTAACGATTTTGAGCTTGTTAGAATCATCTCACTAAGACGAACATTTTAGTAGTTAAATCATCCAAAACGGGCTGGTGGATCAAAAGTTATTCAATATTAAAGAAATTTACTTAGTAATTCTAAAAAATCACTATTAAAATTACACTAAAGTTGAATGATCTTGGGATTCTGTGATTATATTTTAACAATTTTGGGCTTGTTAAAATCATCTAAATGAGACAAACATTTTGGTAGTTAAATCATCTAAATTTGTCTAGTAGAGCAATAGTTATTATCAATTTCATAAATTGAAATATATGATTAAATTTTAAAAAAATATAAAATTTGATTAGCTAATAGAGTATCAGGTGTGGGTGGGTGGGGTAAAATTTTGAAATTTATTAGAAAAAAATATTACGTAATTTCTGGAAGCCCCCTAATGGTAAACAAACAGGAGGTTGTAGAAAGGTTAGAAAGAGTAGTCAGAAAGGATCAAAACTGGATAATGGAGGTTCCCTGGGTTTTAAAGGAGGAAGTTGCACGACAAGATAATCGGCAAGAGAGTAGTCAAAGAACAAGAGAAAGCATAAGTGAGTTGTACTAAATAACGATAAGGAGAAATCAGTTATAAAAAAAAGTTAGGAAAAAGAAAAAACAAAGTTACTAGTAGAAAGTTGGGTATTGAATAAAAATAAAAAAATAGAGCTCCTGAAGTTTTAAAAACTTCAATTTTTAGAGAATATCAAGATAAAGATATAGCAGACTTGTTTTTGGTCAAAAAAGAAAAGTTGATAGAAGTAATATCCAAATTGGGTATTAAGTATAGTAAGAAGATCTCGGTAATTACCAAAAAAATAGTTGGTTTTAATATAGAAAAAAAAACAAAAGAATTATATAAATAAGAGTCAAGAATAGAAAAAGTATTACGAGTTTTTAGTTATGAAGAGTATCTAATCAAACAACAAGGGTTCAAAAAAGATTTAGAAGAAGAATTATTGAAACAGCTTGAAATTTTAACTAGGAGATAGCAGCCCGACTACTGTTTTTATACAGACGAATCTTTAGTAAAGAGAGAAGCCTCTAATATAATAAATACAAGTTGGGTGTTGGTCAATGAAAAAAATGATGCTAGTATAGTAGAAGGGAAGATTATGTTTATAAAGTGGTTATCATCGACCAAAGCAGAATTGGTTGCAGTATTAATAGTAGTTTTAGTATTTGTAAATAATAGTAGAATAGTAATCAAATTAAATATTGCTGCTACAATTGCAAGTCTAGGATGCATGATCAGATTAGAGGATGTTAAAAGTTGGAGTAGAAAAAAAATTATAAGCTAGTGTTCAAAATCAAAGATTTGTATAAGTTGAAGAGTAACATGTTGAATTTGATTAAAGTTAAAGCTTATAGCAAGGTTCACTAGAATGAAAAAGCTAATAAATTAGCAAAAGAAGAAACGTTATTAAAGAGGGTTGGTTTCAGATTTAAAACTAGAAGGTAAATGCAGATATTTATACAATTTATTAGAAAGAGATACTAGTAGAAGAATCTATGAGAAAGTTAATGAAGTTAGTCTTGAATATGAGACTTGGAGCAAAGTGAAGAAGCTCAAGTATAATACAGTCCTTTGAAGAAGATAGTGAGCCAAAATAAGCAAAGAACAGGAGTAAAGTACAAGTTTCTTGAAGCAAGTAGTAGAATAGCATTTAGATTTAAATGTTCAAGCAATGAAGTACCAGTTTTGACTATACTTAGAAAAAAAAACTGAAGTATATAGTACAAGTACTTGTGTTACTTGTTAGGATGATGATGAGACTCTCAACTACTTAATAGTATATAAAATGTATGAGTAGTACTGGAAGATAATAGAGAAGGTTAGTAAAGGTACATAGAAAAAGCTTAATAATATAAGTAAGGTGTTATTATTCAAGCCTAACTTTAAAAAGATTATTTTTGTTCTACAAAAGAAATGAAAAGAAGCTAAAGAAGAGCCATATTAGAGAATTGCTTGTTAATGATATGGTAGATGAGTTATGGAAAGCTGAAATTGGCAAGAAAGAAGTTTATTGATATTTAAATTTTTATTCAAGAATCATTAAAGAGTGTTTTTATGAAAAAAATATGGCCAAAACAATATAAGAAAATAAATTAGTAGAAAAAAGTAATGGAATTTCAATAAAAAATAAGTGTAAAATGCAAGAAAATGAGGTACACTAAAAAAAGTTAAGCATTTTAATGTGAAATTAGAAAAAGTTAGTTCATTAAATAATGGAGTTAAAGATAATCAGTATCAAAGAAGAAAAGAAGTAGTTGAAAGGTTGTTTGTTCAAAGAGTAGAAGATAGAGTTGTTGTAAATGGTGTTGTGACATTTTGGTTGGTTTGTAAGATAGCCAATATAAAATTCTGGATCATATGTGACTTAGTGCGACAGGTTGCATCTGGGTGCGAATTAAGGTACCGGATGATGCTAAACTTGCAATTGCAAAGTAATATATACTAGAATTAGCTTAATTAGTTAATGCAATTTGTATTTAAGCACTGATAAGACTGTTAAAGAATAAATAAAAAAAAAATACAAAACCTTAACAACCTTGTGATTCTGTGATTGGAATTTTATAGTTTTGAACTTGTTAGAATTATCTTATTGAAATCATTATTTTGGTAGCAAAACAAATCAGTAAATCAAAAGTTACTTAATTAGTAATTCGTGAGAGATGAAAAGAATTACTATAGTAATACTATAAATACATGAGAGGATATTAAATATAATAAAAACAATTAATACCTATAATTTGGAGCTGGAATTGAAATTTCTCAATTTCTGTCAAGTTAATATTTTTTGTATTTCTAACTAAACTTTTAGAAGCGATTTTTCTCTTTCTAATGATAGTAAAATCATCAAAATTGGTTTAATAGTTCGTGAGATATTTTTATTTTTGTCTTTATGGTTATATGAATTTCTTTGCAACTGTAAAAAAATTTCATATCATCACAAAGACAAAAATAAGAATATTTCATGAATTATAAGACCAATTTTGATGATTTTACTACCATTAAAAAGAGAAAAATCGCTTTTACAAGTTTTGTTAGAAATACAAAAGATGTTAACTTATCAGAAATTAAGAAATTTTAATTCTGGCTTCAGATTATAGGTATGAATTGTTTTTACTATTAAATTGCCCTATTTTTATATATAGTAATTCTTTCCATCTCTCACGAATTACGAATTAATATTAAATATTATATATATTATATCTCTCTTTAATCTAATATCTATCTAATTTAAATACTAATAAACTCTCTCTAAACTAAACAAAATCTTTTAGAACATTTGTAAATTTTATTATAAAATTCAAATTAGCTATATATAACTTTTTGAAAACTAAACTTTTTCAATTTTTAAATAGTAAAAAAAGCAGTCCCAGTAGTTTGAACTAAAGAGAGTTGACTTTATATAATTTAATATTAATATTTATTATATTATATATAAATATAATCACCAACTCTAATTATATTATAGTAAAAATCATATAATATAATAAATAACATGCTCTAATCATGTACTAACTTTATTTAAACATTAATTACTATATAAATCTAGAAGTTTGCTATTTATCACCAGTGGTAATCATCACCAATGTATATTTGTATCTTTAAATTTTGTCTATGAAATCACCTTTGAGGCTCTAACAAAAAAAATTTCTCGTAAAATTTTGGTATAAACTATACTCCCTTGCCCTATCCCAATTCTTACCCTAACCCTAATATTAATCAAATTTTTATTCTGGCAAAAAACTTTTTATTAATTTTTGTTAATTACTGGTGATGATCACCACTAACTACCCACAACAAATCAGATTTCAAGATCAGGTGTAATGTTACATGATCAGGAAAATTCAAAACAAATATTCGCTTTGTCAAAAATCGTATATTTCTTGAAAAGCCGCATAAGAAACCACCTTTCATATTCTAACAAAAAAAATTCTGCATCAAATTTTAGTATATACTCTGCTTTCTAACCTTGCTCTAACCTTATCCTAACTCTAACTCAATGTCTCTAACTTAATGTTAAAAGCTTATTACTCTTAAATTCAATTGTTTTGATTTCACATTACACCTGATCTCCAATTCTGATTGGTTAATTTTTGGAGGTGTTCTTGGGGTAGTTGATCACCACTGGCAATAAGTAGTAATTTTCTAAATCTAATATAATATTATATATAAACTACTATAGTAATATAGTATTAAAACCCACAATAGTTATATGCTAAAATTAGATATTCTATGTACCTATTGCAAAATTGTAACTAAAGTAAGCAAAAATTAATATATAGTCTATATAGTTAGATAAAAGAATCAAGATGACTATAGCAAGATTATAACAAAATCAAATATGATTATTACAAGGTTTTACTATACCCATATCAGATTATTATACTGATATTAGCTAACAATATCCATATATACTCTAAGATGCACTTAAAGTATTGTTAAAACTCAGTATTTAGATACCTACTTTATAATCTATTTCTTCTAAAACTTTTTTTTGAGCTTCTTATATAAAAGAATAAAAAAAAGGTTAAAAAGAACAAAAACAGCAAAAAATCTAACAATTAACCAAAAAGACTTAATAAAACAAAAAAAAATGAAAAAAGAACAATAAAAAAAGAAAAAAAGAAAAAGTATGTATAAAGATACTATTTTGTTTGTACAAAACAATAAAAATTATATAATACTATATAAGATATAACATATTATAGTATTATATATTATAATATATATACTATATGTATCTGAAATTAAGCTACTATCTAAAATAAGCTATCTCTTTATTTTTTAAAAATCTAAAGAAAAATTGCCAATAGTTGCTATATATAAAAGTCTAAATTTTATTAAGTAAACCTCAAAAGTATTATTAAATAAAGTTGATCAGAAAATTAAAATATATTTAAAATAAAAATTTGGTATTATTTGAACAACTTTTATTAGTACATTTTTCAATTTTTCAAAAAATTCAATTTTTTTTTTTTATATTAGAGGGAACCCCGGGTATAGCTCCTGCCCCAAACTTTATTAATACTTAAGTAAGTTGACATATTGCCAAAGTATATACATATTATATACAAGTATTGGAACTAGGACTTTAGGTAATACAACCATTTATCCACGGCTAAAACCCACCAGAGTCTTCCATATTCCCATTTATATAACTGACCTGGCTTGTACGACCCTCTCCAACCAACAATTGGTTTTCATATGTCCGCTACTTTACCCATACTACCTAGTATCATCACTTCCAATTTGGTATATGTTGCCAGGTAGATACTTTGTGCTTCCAGATTGGTGTACCTGAGATCTCCTAATGGTGTACTTCTCAGGAGTTCGTATCTTAAGCAATGCAGCTGCCTCTACCACATTGGGTAAGTATCTTAAGCCTGCATGCTGCCGCAACTAGCCGGGTTCCTGCAACTTCGGGGCCCAGGATTTAACAAAAATTCAATATTTTAAAAATAATCTATTCTATATTTTTCATATAATTTTTTGCTCAAAAAAAGTAGTTTAATTTCAGATATATATAGTAAAAAAGTAAAACTATATCTACTGTATATTCCCGAAAATAAGCAACTCTCTAAAATAAGCAACCCCCCTGTTTTTTTCAAAAATCTAAAAAAACGCGTTAGCAGTTGCTACATATAAAACTTTTTTTTTACTAAGTAAACTTCAAAAGGTCGATTAAGTAAAATTGTTCAGCGCATAAAAATACACTTATAGTAAAAATTTGGTGCCATTTAGATAACTTTTTATTAGTACGTTTTTCAATTTTTTCAAAAAACTCAATATTTCGAAAATAAGCAATCCCACGTTTTTTTGTGTAATTTTTTGGCCAAAAATGGTTGCTTATTTTCGGGAATATACAGTAATAATATATAACCAAAAAAGAACTTTTTACATGCCCTTCAAGATTCCTAATATGTTATTTATTATTTATTTGTATATAGCTGCCTTTATTCATAACCATACTGGTTCCAATCAAAAAACAATTTCCAATTTGTAGGAGTAAACACTGCTAATCTTTTGAAGTGTAAACTAGAATTTTCACTTTTTTGTAAAATTTCAAAAAAACCTAGAAAGAAAAGTATCAAGAGCAGCTTTTACTTTTATTGTTTTTAATAAATGAAAATTTTTCTTTGTAAAAAAATAATATTAACTTAATGGACTTCTTAATAGAGCCAAAGCTAGTATTTTTTTTTTATTAGTAAGTGATAAACTTTAAGCTTGTTAGCAGTAGAGTTCCGCAATTTGATTTGATCTTCAAATATTTGAATCAAATATTTGATCAAATTCAAATTCAAATTTGACTATATTTGATTTGATCAAATTCAAATATGGCCAAATTTGATTTGACTTGACAAATATTTGATTTGATTTGAAAATTACTATTAAAAATTCAAATTCAAATCAAATTCAAATTCAAATATTTGAATCAAATCAAATTCAAATCATGGTCAATTTGATTTGATCAAATTCAAATTGATCCAATATTTGATTTGATTTGAATTTGAGGAACTCTAGTTAGCAGGCAGTCTATAAACTTTACTTCTGCTATTTTTGTTATGAGCTTTACTTCTAAATAACAAGTGCTATCTTATAGTTCCCATGCTATTTCCTGCACAGTTTATATTAAATTTATTAAAAAAAGTTTTTGGTACAAGCGATCATTAAAAAGAATTGATTTCTATTTATTCTAATTAAACCATAAATTTTAATTGATTATTACTATATTATATAAAAAAAAGTATAATCTTTTAAACTCAAACTAGTTTGCAAACTTTGAACCAAACAAACTGAACTTATAATTGTGTCTAAAATTGGTTTGTTATTTATAAGTTTGGTTTAAGTTCAAAATTGAAATTAAAAAAGTTTACTGCTTGAATTTGGTTTGAGTTTAAAGGTTTAATCAAACTCAAACCAAACATAAAACTCTGCTTCTAACCCTAAATTCTAACCCAATTCTAAAAAAAATAAGCTTAAATTTTCATATAAAAATAAGTTCAAATTTTAGCATTAGCTGTAGCAATAACTACAAATTATTTAGAACAAAAAAAATTTTTAAGCAAAAATGCTTAATTGCTTTATTTCGCACCAAAAATGCTTCATTTGCCAATATTGAATACAGTATATAAAAAATTTGAGAAAACAGAAAATTTGCATAGCCTTATATAGCTAATAGAATTTTGAAAGAATAAGAGCATGTGATTGGTACAGAACGTGATAAAATTACGACGCGTACTGAGTATGTACGTACATACTAAAAAAAACAAAAATAGATCTACATTTCACATGGTTTTTTTGTCTATAAAAACCAGTTCAAAAAATTAGATTGACTTGCGATCTTGCTATTCTTTTGCAAAATGGATCAATATTCTAAATCCGTTGCACTTAATCAAATTTCTATTCTCACTATATCGTCATTACCAAAAAGTCATTCTCCTCTTATCGCTTTACCACCTGAAATCTTTTTAAACATTTGTAAACATCTTCCACCATTTGATTTGTTTTCGCTTACAAGAGTTTGCCGACTCTTTTATAATGATCTTTGTCTTGGTGATTCAGTAACTATCCAAGATATTTGGCGTCAATCACGCCTTGTTTTTATGCCTTATCGACAAATGGGACCACCTGAAGGGATGAATGAAAAAGAATATGTTCGATTCTTAGTGGAAGATAAATGTTATTTTTGTGGAAGAAGGAATAAGAGCAGTAAGATTTATTGGGAACGCGGAGTTCGATCTTGTTTCGAATGTTTAAAAACCCGTACTAAAACGTAAGTATACATTGAAGGATTTTTTATTACAAGAAACAATAAATGATAACATACATGATAATAATATGATTATGCTTAATTATTATTAGGCAAGAAGAATTAATTGAAACAAAACTCGTTCCACCGGCAGTTTTGCATTTATTGCCTTGTTCCTACACACGCTCTATTCCAATCTTTTGGTTAGATCAGATTATGCCAAAAAATGAAGAATTCAAACGTCTTACATCGCAGGAATGCTTAGTTTGGATGGATAAGCAGCGCAATATTACTGAACAAATTGAAAAAGAAATGGATTTACGTTTCTTTGAAGATATGGCAGCCAAAAAAGTACAAAAAACCGAAAGAAAACACGCAATTGACGCGAAAATTAATGAATTATGTCTGGAAAAGAATGAAAATGGAACTTCCAAGTATTTGCGAAGATATCTTGATCAATGCCATTCTTTGAAAAATTCGTATAAATACATTAGACCATTCACCGAAAAATCATGGAGGCTGTTGAAACGAAAGCTAGCAAGAGAATATTCAGAATTAATAGAACAGGAAAAAGAAAATATATCAAGCCAAAGACTGGTTGCTTTAGAGAAAAAGGTATATTGGATCGATTAATAGAAATCATATCTCTTTTTACTAGATATTATTTTGAATTTAAAAAACATTAATGCTTCAGATAGATATTCAAATACTTAATAATAATCGTTTTGAAAAATCATTAAGTAAATACTCGCGTCATCAGATTATTAGACTTTATTATAATTTTAAAAATAAATAGTTGAGCAGCGTCAGTCACGTGTAGATCATTTCGGGGCAGTCAAATATTGGATAATTTTAAGATATTTCGATTAATATTTCAATAAATTTCAATTATCTTTGCTAATATTCTGATAAATTTCGATTATATTTCATTATTTTGTCACATTTATCTCAAAGTTTGCTATTATGTTAGGTTATGTTTCGAAGTTTCGATAATATTAATTGTTAGTACACATAATTGGGTTTACGCGTTGCTTGAAATTTGATTGAACCAAATTTCTCCAAATTTTGGTCTCCGATTTTAAAATTTCCAAAATTTGGTATTTAGCCCAAATTTTGGCCCACAAATATCCAAATAAGTAATATCCAAATTTTGGTCGACTTTAGAATTCATGTGATCTGTGGACCTATGTTTAACCAATCAGTGTGTGTGTAACACCACATGCAGAGGCGTGAAATTCACGTAATTTGGCCAATAAAAATAGCTCGCGACATCATTGTAAATGAAGATGATTTGACCGATAGATAAATTTTGGCTTGTGATTGACCAATCAAACCGCAAGTTCAACTTCATTGTTACGTGGTAATTTCATTATTTGATTAATTTTTGCAATTTGATATCCTAATTTTTGACATAATTTAGGCCGATTATCTTTAATTTTGACCAGTAATTATAGTGATTAATGCAATTCATTTTATTAAAGTATCAGTTTCTGTTAATAATTTTTATATTGATAAAAAACTCTTGAGATTTTTACTAAAACGCACCTGTAGTGTTTTATACCTATGTATGATTCAAATGTTAATGGGCTGTGCTAGTGTAATATACTTATAAGAGCATACCAGATTCGACTTTGAGATAGCGTAATATCATATGATGAAATGAAATTGGGTGAGAATATTCCGCGTCTTTTCAGAATTTACATCGATTTTAAATTGACACGTGTTATTTCTCGATTTTCATCGATTATAAAATGACCCAGGTCAATTCGTGATGCAGACATGAGACCACAGTAAGATGATAATAATTACATACAGTCAGACCTCTCTAAATGCATAGCGTCAGGACCATAGTAAAAATTTTCAAAAATATGCATTTAGAGAGGTTATGCATTTAGAGAGGTTATGCATTTAGAGAGGTTATGCATTTAGAGAGGTAAAAATCTATAAGTGTTATATTAAGTTGGGCTAAAAAAAAGCCATGCATTTAGAGAGATTTTACTTAGATATGCATTTAGGGAGGTTGCATTTAGGGAGGTCTGACTGTACAGTATTATATAATTTATTATGCATTTTATTAATGACAATAATAATAATTATTAATAATCATATTGATATCTGCATTAATCTTTTCATTGATATGTTTTTTTTTTATTCATTGCGAAGCTAAACTATTTTCTTTTGGTTCATAAAAGATAAATAGTAAAAACTCTTATCAATAAGTCATATTTATATTAACAAAATAAAATGGCTTTGAAGAATGTCTTTATACTGTCTTTATATTTAAAAGATTTCTAGTTTTTTTGCTAAAAACTTTATTATTTATTTTTACAAACAAAAAATTTCTTCAACTTATTATATAATTTTTAATGCTAATCATTAATATAAAAAAAAAAAAAAAGCAAAAAAATCAATTATTATATTTATTAAATATTTTTTATTAAATATTTCTTTCAGTAATTAAGTTTATAAATAGTTCTATAAACTCTTTTCTTTAATAAATAAAATATTTTAAGTGGTAAATTGCAAATAAAGGGTAAAAAATAATGATCATTGTTAATAAATTATGGCAGGCATTTAATAGTAAATTTCTATAGTGTGTGAATGGGGCTTTTCTACATATTAAAGTATTGTTTTACTAAGCAAACCTTTTATAATTTCTAATTAAACTTTGCAGAACCAACTTTTCTGATTCTAATAATAGTTAAATCATTCAAATCACATTAGTATATGACATGATATAAGTATTTATTAATTGTTTGCTATAGAGTTTTTTATTATGATTAGAAATGTATGGCATTTTACTTCTATATAAGGCAATTAGTAAATCTCTGCTGATTTTTACTATGAAATTTTGACCCTTTAACTGCAGATTACTACTTAAATTGTTAAATAATTGTTTAAAAAAAGAACAATTAAGATTATAAAGAAAAAATAGGTAATTTTATACTATGGTCCAGTGCAAAAAGGTTTATACCAGGACCCTGGACATCTAGTACAGAGTAGTGATGCCACCGAAATTGATTTTTGAAAAAGGCCTATTTCATCTGCATTAAAAAAAGTTAAAATTTTTATAAGGAAGAGCAAATAAAGTTTATATAGATATGTTCCTTATAATTTCATCTATTCAAAAAAAGTATCAAATAATTTCGTCTTTTAAGTAAAATAGGACAAAAGCAATTTCGTCTTCAAATTTTAATTTCGGGTTTTAGAACCCGAAATGCTTTCGTCCTCATGTATAGTACAGAGGTCATACATTATGTGTTTCAGCAAAAATCCTCTGAAATTTAAGAAGCAAAAAAAACAGTTTTTGGCAATTATCTTGGCATTTAGTGGTCCAATTTGAATGAGCTTTTTTAAAATAAAGCTCTCAGTGAGGCGCATCTAACAAAAAAAATTTATTCAATTCTGATCACTAGATCAGAAGTTATTTAAGTAAATATTGTTTTGTCATTTTTAGCAAATTAGGTCAAAATTGTCCAAAATCTAGTTATAGCCTATATGAGAGATGTTTGGGGTCCTTTTGTACCTCAGATAGTTATTAGTAAACTTTTTTTTACAAAATAATTTTTAATATTTTTACTTTATTAAAAGTATAGTCGCCTCTTTCTAATTTGAACTTTTTTAAACTAAACACTACTAAACACTCTTTAAACTAAACAAAATCTCCTAGAACATTTGTGAATTTTATTATAAAGTTCGGATAAGCCATATATAACTTTTTGAAAACTAAACTTTTTCAAATTTTTACATAGTAAAAAAAAGCAGTCCCAGCAGTTCGGATTAGAAAGAGTTGACTATAGTTAGTATATGGATTAATTAAAATATAATTATTTTGGTAACTTTCTTGTTAAAATAAAAAATTTTATTTATACTAACTTTTTTTAAAAAATTTTTTATATTAATTGTCATGGATTATTATAAATCAAATTATCGTGAAATTCACGTAACTCGTAATTGACCTGTAACCGTGCACCAATCCAAATTCCAATCTAAAACTATGTCACCAAGCTATTAGGGTTAGGGAAGGTTTTGGAACTTGCTGTTTTGTTAGTGTTAGGGTTAGGATTTGGAACTTAGGTTTCGGGTACTTGTTTTAATTTTTTTTTTTTTTTTTTNGAGTACTTGTTTTAATTTTTTTTTCAAATACAAAAACACGACTACCAACATGACTATGTAATCAAGATAAGTAAAAACTTGAATTTTATTGAATCAAAAGTTGGCTTACAAAAAAAAAACATTCTAAAAGATATTCTAAAAATACCTGATTTACTTTGTTTTTTTTTTCTAGAAACTTCCCATCTCAAAATAACTGTTTTTTTGTTTTTAATTTTTTTTTCTAGAAAAAATCCCACCTTTAAAACCATTTTTTTTTGATTATTTTTTTTAAAAAAAAAAAAATCAAAAAAAAAGCTTTATCCACCCATCTGCTTATTTATAACTTATTTCATACAGCCTTAACTCATTTGATGGGAATACAAATATCTTTGCCATTCATCAACAACAGTAGTTCGATTGTTGGATATGAGTGATTTAAACACTCCTTGTTGGGAAAAGGTCAGTTGTAACTTCCTTTTCTAGTTTGTAGATTCATATCGTGGTCTGGCGCAATAGCAATTGTAGCCTCAGCTTCAATTGTGTTATTTGCCATTTTTTTTTATATATACTTCCTTGCTGATATATCCTTGCATGATATTTTTCAAGTGATTTGTTCACAGATTCCTGGAGCTCTAGCATTCGTGAAATACAGTTTTCCATGGCAACAGCCTGAGCAGTGGTAGGTTCAGTAGTGGTGGTTTCAGTAATAGTGACTTTTTCTAATTCATCTGTTATAAAAAAAAAGAGAAATAATTGTTTAGTATGCTAATTCTAAAAGCTAATATAAAAAAAAAATCTAAAATCTACTGGTAATCGGAATAATGTACAAGGGCATTATTTCAAATTTTGGCCTTTGGGCAAAATTCGAAATTACGCACTTGCATGTTATTTCACAAAAATATAGTTAACTCTAACTCTAACCCTACTAGTTCTAACCCTAACCCTACTAGTTCTAACTCTAACCCTACTCGTTCTAACCCTAACTCTACTCGTTTTTGACTTCCTAACCCTATCTTAACAAGGAATATAAACGAACTGGTTGTGCTAGAAGTATTGTAGATGCAATGCATTTTCCATCTGAAAAGTACTTCGTATAGTGTACGGCTATGCACTATGTAGACTATTGAATTATACGATGTAACAAATACGTCAATTACATTAATCTAGTCTTTTCTTTGCAGTTGATTGTTTTGATCCCAAAGTAACTTAATAAACCATAGCCCACAGTCTGATTAAGCCGCTCAATTTGTTCTTGTGACTGTGGATGCCGAGGCTGACCATGCCTAATTTTAATATTCATGGCCCTACAAATTTGTGTGATTACATTTGCAACAAATTCCTTACCGTTATTACTTTAAAGGGTTGTAAGAGCCCAAGGATCTTAAAAATATCCTTAAGAAAGTGTGTTGTGACTATTTCTGCTTCCTTATTTTTTATTGGGACTGCAACAAGAAATTTAGAGAACACACAGACACACATAAGCAGCCACAAAAAATTCTCGTTCTCTTTAGCAAAATTGCAAAAGTCGACTAAGTCGATTTGAACATGCTGCCAAGGGCCCAAAGACACTACAGATATTACGTCAGTTTTTTCTTTTATAGAAATATTTTTATAGCACAGGTCGAACATTCGTTTACATAGTTTCACCTTTTCTTGTGTAATTCCAATATGCTTTTCTAAAATTGCAAAAAAAGTTTTATGATTCACAGTGATTTGCTTGGTCATGAAAGCATTCCAAATTAAAGCACACATTTCTACATCATATTTGGGGTCTACACGGCATTTTTCGGACTTTACTACACTATTCTTTACCACAGGCTTAGTGTAAAAAAACTCCATTTTTGTTAACTTCAAAATTCTTGCATTGGTGAACGAAGTTGGAACGTACAGTGGGTGTGATAGGGCTCTTTAGAATGCTATTTAAGAAAGTTTTTAAATGAATATATTTAACTATCGCCTGGTACTCTTTTACTGTTTCAGGAATTTTGAAAATTGGCGCCATGTTAAAAAAAAAAAACCAGATGGGTAATAGGCATTGCTTTTTGTGGATGGGTAGTAGGTGCTATTTTTTCTTGGATAGACGTTGTTTTTCTTGGGTGAGTAGATGGGTGGACGTGTTTTTCTTGGGTAATGTTGTGATGTTTTTCTTGTTGCTTTTGAAGAAAAAACAATTTGATTGTTTTTTTTTGATCATCAAGTTATACGATCTGATTTAATCAACAAGTTGATTACAGGCCGAATTTGGATCAGTACACGGTTACAGGTCGTTTACAGATCACATGAATTTTACAATAATTCGATTTCACAATAATTCACAACATTAATTGTAAAATTTGCCATATAAATTTAATAGTAATTTTTATATATTTTATATAGTAAAAAAATATAATTGCTTGACTTTATTGACTAATTTCTTAACAACTAGTAATCCAATTTTGCTCAAATTTTAACTATATATTCATTATATGCACACTAATGCACTTGCATAGCACAAACTTATAAAATCTCATACTTTTTGTGAAAATGTTTAAAATAGATTTTTTTAAAAAAAACTTTTTTTTTATTCAATTTAAAAAATTGTATATAATGAATTGTTAAAATAAAATTATATTATAATATGATAATAAAACTATATAAAAAGATAAATTATAGCCTACTTTATTTTATAAAAAGAATTAGAAATATTAAATCAAAAATTTATAAAGCTAATTAAGTACAAAAATTAAATACATTTTTGAGGTATGAATCTTTTGCACCAGACTATAATTGTAATTGCAATTTATTTATGGCATTAGTTAATTAATAATTACAAAGCATATATATATAAATATTAGTATTCCGCATGGATCAAATCAGACAGATATTTTAAAAGATTTGGATTCGATCTAAAAACTGGATTGGTTCCATGTTCAAATCTAAATTTGAAGCCAAAAATCCGAATCCGAATCTGGATCTAATATAGCTATGCAACTAATATAATATAAATGGTTAAGATTAGGGCGCTGACATTTATTATCTAATATCCATTTACTATAGGGGCTTGCCCCCCACCCCAGGTAAGATCTATAAATAGAATTTTGGCCAATCAAATTTAACTAAGGTAAGATTTTTCTTGACCCCCACCCCCTAAAATATTATCTAATAAATGTCAGCGCCCTTATAAGCTATTTAATCTATTAATCGAGTAAACACATGCAGTCAATCACAAGAGATATAAAGAACATTTATCATTATTAATTTATATGTTTAAAATTGGCATAAGGTTCATAATTATTTAATTTATAGGTATAAAAATATTTTATTAACCATGAAATTAAATTATTTTACAAAAATACTTTATTACTACTATAAATCAATTCGTTTGTGGTATAAAGGTAATTAAAATAGCCAGTACAAAAATGTAGATATACCAATATAGTATTGATAAAAATTTTTTTAACAAAGTTATATAAGTATTTAAAATTTAATTTAGTGCTTTGGTTTTTAAGTTTATTTTAATATAATTTTTATTAAAATTTTATATTGAAAAAAATTTTTATTAGGAAATGATTTCCTCAATTACAAGATTTTTGTTATTAATTTTAACCAATGTAATGTGTTCATTATATTTTTTATATTCTTTTGCTCTAGTGAGTAGTTTTCGCCAAAGATTTGTGATAGTTTTAGAGCTGACCTTTTCAGTAAATGCTTCAAATGATTTGTTTCAATGATTGGTAACATATACTTTAAAAAATGTATATACTATATCTATTAAGAAAGAAAAATATATACATTTAACTAATTTAACTTAATAGCAGATAGTTACTAGGAAATAAAATTTTGATTTAATTGAATAAGAATCTCTTTAGTACTATACTAGTATGCTTTTTTGTTTTTTCTTAAGTAAAATTAAAGAATTTTCTCTATATATATCTCTTTTTATTGAAGTTAAATTTATTCATTTATATATATTTAGATTTAATATATAATGCATTAATGTGTTATTTGGTATATTAATATGCTATCTAATATACTATATGCTATAGTATTAACAATGATACTACTAAGCCTAATACATTAATATGCTATTAAGAATATTAATAATTCTAATTCTTAATATACATATATGCTAAGGGGTGTGCCATTTATTACGTGATATTTTTTACTTAGTAGCCACCCCTATCCATGTATGGCATGATTACTTTATTTAATTTTGACTAATTAATATAATATATAAATGTGATCACTATACTTGACTATGTATCCATGATAAAAATCACATGATAAATGGCATGCCCCTAATACATTAATGAGTTATAAAAATTTTGCAAAAGAAGTGATTATTAAGTTTATATTTTAGATTTTAACTAACATTTAATAAATTATATAAATGCAATAATAATTCAAGATCCAATTTCAAATTAGTAATATATTATTATTGCTTTACAAAAAAATATAACTTTTGTAAATTACAATATTGTATAAAATTGAATATTAATAATTTCAAATTAATAAAAATTTAAAAAATATATTTTATTAACTTTTACTTTTTTTAAAGTAATTTAATTTTAAACATTTATTATATCTTTATTGTATATTAATTTATTTTTAATTAAAACTATATTGTATTTTTTATAAAATTTAAAATTATTATTTAAAGTTATATTGTATATTTAAACTATCACTTTAATGTTTTTTTTTTTTTAATATTAAGGTGACCACTTAGGTACCCTAGCACTTTATTGGTCCAAATGGGTTGGCCCGGTCAATATGACTGTGCCACATATTACATTTGTATAACGAGAGTACAACTAGCCACACGTACAACTTTTGGTTGTCTAATTTAAGTAGTCCACCCGAAGGTTCTACACTAGATGCCATACCTGCAACCCAACTAGGAGATTGCCTATTTAAACTCTCTGGCTTCTACCCATGTTCAATGTTCCTTCCAATATACCCTTTCGAGTAATTCACTATTAAAAGTACTCTGAGGCTTTAGCCAAACACCTATTGGAAGGCATTTGCCCTTGTGGTAAACCTGGTAGAGTGATACCTGTCCCCCACAGGTATTTACCTACACTTTTGGTAACTTACGCATTCACCGAGGCAAACAACTTGCAGTCAGAGGGTTATCCTGCAACCGCTACCATTACCTACTACTGCCCTTGTGGAGTTCACTAGACCCCAGTACCCGGTCAGTCACTTTTTGGATCCTTTTCCCCAGTTATCCCAGACTACCAATCCAGTTGGCCCAGAAGGATCGGTTTGCTAGGCTTTAGGTGTCTAAGGTCTCTCTTTCCTTGGTTCATGCTTCTATAATACATGACCTTTTCCTCCGGTATAACTCCGGCGGCCAGGTTGGTGGACCCCCTTTGCCATAGGGGCTCTTGCCCATCCAGTTTCCCGGTCAGTCACCGCTAAGATCCTTTTCCCTGGTACCATCGAAAGTCTAGCTACCTCTCCACTTGGGACTTGCTAAATAGGTTTCTGTTTCTCTGGTTCCTTGGATTTGTCTGTGTAATGAGACACAATTTCGCCTGAAAGCTCCCATTCAAGATGGTAACCAAGGACTACAGATAGTGTACCCAACCGATTGACAAGACACAGTTACCAGAACACAGATCCATTTTTCAAAAGCATCGCCAGTGGGATTTGAACTCTAGACCTGCCACTTGGGGGGTGACAACTTACCAACTTCTCTAAGTCGGCCTATCACTTTAATGTTTGTGTTAATAAAATTTAATTGTATTATATATTTTTATAAAGTTTAAAAACCAAGTCTATATATCGTTAACCTATGAAAAATCACAAAAACAAGCATAACTTCTGAACCAGTTATCAAAATTCAATGAAACTACCACTATTCAATTCAGCTCGCTGAGACGGTTCGAATAAGCTATAGTATGTCCCTGTATAACCTCTAGTTGCCAAGATAGAAGTTGTCAAATATTTAATTTATATTTATTCTTTGATCAGCAATCTGATTGGCTAAACGATTGCTGCAGGCAAATTGTTAGATCTGACAGATCTGAAATATGAGCTTATATTCTAGATATCTCATTTACGTGGGTTGGATGATAAGTTTTGTCAGTAGATTAATATCTTGATCAATTTTAAAGATACAGGTTTAACTTTTATATATATAAATATAGTGGTTATAATAAATATGTAAAAAAATTTTAAGTATCTTTATCAGATAGTTTTTAAAATATTGAAGTTTTAATTTATTATATATAAAAAATATTGCAAATTTTTTATATAAAAATTAATTAAACTTTATCTTAATTATATATAAAAAAATTTATACTAAAATCAGTTATGTAGTTTTTTTTTTTTTTTTTTTTTTTTTTTTTT
>QKWP01000253.1:152514-177004 GCA_003550325.1 Gigaspora rosea
TTTTTTTTAACACGGTCAATCCTGCCTTTATTATTAGGAAACGAATTTACATTCTGGGTTATTAAGCATTGCCTAAACTACCGAACCCTTCTATCACAATAAAGACTCATCCAGTTACTAAAGTACCTAAATGTGATCTGCCACAGTCAAGATTTTTCTCTGATTTATCGTCTTCTAACGCATAGAAGAACCCAAATCATCACTGATAGCTCTTGCTAGCTTTGTCAAGATTGACCCTTTCCTTAATCTTCTTTATCTAGCCTCTAGGATAAAGAGCTAATAGATCTGTATCCTCAAGAACAACAAGAACTTATAGAAATAAAAGAGTATATAAAAAAAAGGGGGTGATACTATAAAACCTAAACGAATACCAAAAACAACAACAAAATATAAAAGAGAAAAGATAAAGAAAACAAAGAAAGAAAACAATCATTGACGAAAAGAATAAACATATGCTCCGATTTTTGGAATTGGACCTTTTTTAATACCCTAAATTAATTATTTTGCACCTCAAATTATTAATCAGCTGATCGTTTTTTACCCCAAATTATTTATCAGCTGACCCCAAATTATTTTAAAACAAATTTTCAAAACAAAAATTTTATATGTATAAACCCGTCAAACCAATTTCCCATCCCAAAACCAATTTGCTCTTTTTCGAATTTACTTGAAGGTAATGTAAAAAAAGTTGTTTACTGTTCTACATAATACTATAATAAACTATTTTTTTTATAAGCACACAAAATAGAATAAATGAAAAGTTACGTATAACAATGTTTGAATAAGTAGTATATAAATACACATATGCAAAGCCCATATCTATTACTGAGCCCCATAAGTATTCGAGTTTATAAATAATATTTTTATTTTTTATTTTTTTGACATTTATTAATCCAAGAATTTAAATAAGCTTTAGCTTTTCATACTTCAAGTCGCATCAAAAGTTTTACCTAATCATTACCGTATATGCTTGTAGGTGTTATTTCGAATATGAGAAACCCTAAATAGAATATGTGATCTCGAATTAGCATCTATAGACATTCTGAATTAACATGCATCTCAATATACATTATGTAAAAGGTAAAGAAAAAAATGCTCCAGAACTAGGTTTGGTAATCTAGTTTTGGAGCATTTGTTTGAATCTTGGGATAAACTTAGGAATATTGGAATATCGGCAGTTAGTAATGGTTATATTATATATTTTGGGTAATTGGACATAAGCGAAAACTTAGTGGATAAGTATAACCAACATATCATCTACGTATATAGCCGGTTTTCAGTTATACTTTCTAGTAACTTTTCGCTTATGTCCATAATTTATTTCTCCACTATTCGCATAATGTAAATTTTTTCATATACTTTTTTTAAAGCATTTGGGATTTTACCAGGTTTATAGACAAAGAATTTTATTGTATCTACAATTATACATTACTGTATTATATCGTTTTTATTAATTAATTTAATAAAGTAAAATAAATAATAAATAAATAATTGAAATAAATAAATAAACAAGATCGAAAAGTGAAAAAAAAAAAAAAATTCATTCTCAAAATTCCAAAAGATCAATCACATATTTCCCGGGAATAGATATATATCTACAAGAAAAAGAAAATGCGAAAAAAAAAAATCTGGGCACTTATATATGATGGAATCATATCCCAATTCTTAATTGACGATACTAATTTCTTATTTCTGGGCGAAAGCTTAACTCAAGAAAAAGAAAAAAGGTTAGCAAAAAAAAAAATAGCAATGATATAAAAAAAGCAGAACTTGAATACTTATATTATAAGCTCCCGTATCTTAATCAACAATGTCAAATTCTTATTCCATGGGCAAAAACTTAACCTACAAGAAAAAGAAAAGGTTATCAGAAGAAAAAAAACAACAATAAAAAAAATTGGTAATTACTCTAGTCCGCGTTGGGCTCCTGGATCTTAATTGTTTTTATTGCCAGACATAAGCTTAACTCACAAAAAAAGAAAGTAAGTTAGCCAAAAGAAAGAAACAAACAATGGCAATAAAAAAAAAAGCAGGTACTTATATTACACCAACACAACTCATATTTAAATCTAGAATCTTAATCAATGCCAATTTCTTATTCCTGGCGAAAACTTAAAGTATTCTAGTTAAAGTGCTTCTGCTAATGATCCTCTCCAAGATTAATAAAGTGCTCTTGTTTTCCACGTCTGATCCAAGTTCATTCTAATTCGAAGCCAGCGAAATGATCTTACAAAGTGCTTCTAATAACGCTTTCCAACCTCTAAAATGTGTTCATTCTTCAAGATCCGGGAGATATTCTTGCAAAGTGCTTCTGCTCATGCTTTTTTACTGTTTGATCCAAGCTAATCTTCACATAATGTTTTTTCACCTTCCCGATCCAAGATTGTTGCACTCTTCCGATCAAGTTTTAAATAAAAAACTAATTAACGATAATTAAAAAAAAATAAATTAAAAAAAAACCAGTCACATTTCTGTTTTATGATTGGTTAAAAATCGATGTTAACTAATTGACGCACCCTGTTGTATAACAGATAAATTTTGGGGTGCGTCACTGATCTTCATGCATTCCAAAAATCGGAGCATATGAACTATATAAAAATTATATAATACTCTTCAATTTAGCTTTACTCTCAATTTAGTCCATATTATAAATACTAATATATCTTCGGGTAGAGTTAGCCCTGCAAGAATTTTCTAGAATTTTCTCCAAACGGTCAACGCCAATCCTTGTCCTCAACGCGATTCCTCATGACTTCTGTTCCCAATTAGGAATTGGTAAACAATGCAGATCTTTTGGAGGGGGTAAGCTGGATTTCCCACTTTTTCTACGCAGAAAATATTCCCTAAAAAAAAACTATAGTAAAGCAAGACTTTGGTAGTGAGTGTTCATTTCAAGTCCTTTAGATTTTCCAAGAAGTGTATTTGAAAACCAAAATACTGTTCGCCATTAAGCTGCTGCAAAAAACTTCGTCAATGAAGAAATTTCTCCACCAAAATTTTGTGTTTACTAAAGCGCCACCTGCTTGTTTTTACTTGTGCTTCTACTATTGCTTTTGGTTTGCATGCCGAATATATAAAGGAGTCCCCGAAGTGATAGTTGACCTTTATAAAAACCATTTTTTGCAGTGCTTCTTCATCTAACTCCAGTATTTTGATATCTCGTTTGTATGAAAATCCAGTACAAGTGATCGTCAGAGAGAGTTGAGTTATGTAGTTTTTAAATATATAATTTATTTTTAAATTAACATATTAAAATTTAAAAAATTTATAATTTAAAATTTTTCTTTGTTTAATTTTATTTTTTATTTTTTATTTTTTTTAGTGTCAAAGTGCCCACTTTGGGAATTGGTTTTTATTCAAGATATATTAGATTTCGGCACCCTACATAGAGGGAAATCTGACATTCATATGTTGACAAGAGTACAACTAGCCACACCTGCAGCTTTTGGTTGCCTATTTAAATAGCCAACCGAAGGTTCTACCCTAGCTGCCATACCTGTAACCCACATACTAGCATTACCTATTTAAACTCTCTAATCTTCTGCCTCCTGCCGGGCCATCTTGTATCACCGGAACACTGTTTCGGATACTAACTGCATTCTTGGAACTAGCTTATCCTCAGTAGAAAACTTGGTAGAGTGTTTTCCTGGCCCACACAGGTATCACCTACACTTCGGTAATGTACGCATTCACCAAGGTGAACAACTTGCAGTTAGGGGTTACCTGCAATTGCTATCATTACCTACTTCTGCCCTTGTAAATTTCACATAGCCCCAGTACGCCCATTCCTCTTCTGGGTTCTTTCTCCTAGAACTTTCTTCTTTCTTTCCCCTAGTTGCTTTTCTACTTCCAATCCAAGGACCCAGAAAGGTTGGTCTGCTCTGGCAAATCTAGGGACTCCCATTCCTGGTACATGATTTTACAACACATGTCCTTTTCCTCTGGTGCAACTCCGGCGGTCTAGTTGGTAGAGTCCGGCATAAATCCTTTTTGTCGTAAGTCCACTTTCGGTCAGTCTGATCCAGTTAGTCCCCATCTGATTCCTGTTTGGGTATCATCGAAAGTCAGCTATCTCTTTATTCGGGTCTTGCCAAGTATGGTTTCCTTTTGTTCTACGGTTCTGTGCGTAATATAGCGCCTTCATTTCCCAGGTTCTATGTGCCCCAGTTCTGTGCATAACACAGTGCCAGAGCTCCCAATACGAGTTAGTATAATCCAGGAAACAGATTTGTACATCCGAGCTCAGAGTCCAGGTTACCATAACACAGATAAATTTTTCAAAATCGTCTCCAGTGGGATTTGAACTCTGTACCTTTGTTACAACTACTTGGGGATAACAACAATCCAACTACACTATGTTAGCACACCCTTTTTTCTTTGTTTAATTAGATTTTGCGAAGCTATAGTTTATTTATTTTTTAATATTTTTATAAATTTTATAAATAATAATAAATTTGCAATAATTTTTATTTATAACTATTCTATTTTCAAATAAAATTATTAAATTTATTTAAAACAACCAAAAATTAAAAATTGTTATATAATTACAAAAAAAAAACTCTTTCCGCTGATCCCCATTTCCGGAATTGGAATAAACAAAAATTCGACAAGAAACGTCATCTAAAACTAGGAAGTAAATAGGAAAACTTAAAAGTACCTCTAAACAAAGAGAAAGAGGACTGAAATCTATCTAGAGTTTACTAGAAACAGAAAAGGTGGAAGAATAGTGCCTTACAATACAAACTCGAAGAACTAAATTTTTCGAAAAGTTTTTTACAAAAATTTGGGGAAATCATTAAAACCCTGTATCGCAGATTACTTCTAGAACGCGTAAACATACAGGTATTACAAATCGAAACAAACAAACAAACAATCTAGTCGACTAGAAGTAAATAAACAAAAAAAAGGAGATAGCACGTGTTTGTTTACATATATACCGAATACAAAAATAGCACAAAGATAACCCGGGTACAAAGATCATCAATGAACTTCAATCAGGTCCCAGACTGGAAGATCAAGTACTTAAAAGGAGGGTGCCAAGCCTTAAGGCTAGGAGTACGAGCAACAATAGAGTATTTAAGGAAAAACTGTACAAGAACGCAAGTCATAGACTCAGAAATTGCGAAGGCAATACAAACAATATTAGTGGAAGAAATTTGTCTTATTAGACAACTTTTGGAGTACTATCCAAAAATTTTAGGAAAACAATTAAAAGAAATTCAAGAAGCGAACCCAAATAGTAAATTAAATGAAGAAACAGAAGAGAAGAAAAGACAAAGAAGAGTCGAAGCCCTATTACTTGCGGAGTGCGGTGCAAGTGATTATGGTACACAAGAGATAGAGAACACCTTCACTAAGCAAGAGGGGAAAAAAGAAATTAGAGAAGTATTAGAGGAAGAGCCTCTAGACGAAAAAGTTAATAAGGAGTTAATGGAAATGGAAAAAGAGCCAGTAGAAAAAGAGGAAAAAGAACAATCAAGGTAGATGCAAATAGATACAGAAAAAGATCCGAGAAAAGAGGATAAAAGAGAAGAGATGGAGAATTTGGAAACGTATATCCTATGGGATCTACCACCTAATTTTAACAATTGTCGAATCAAGACTCTAATGAGACGCTATGGTAAAGTGTTGAATATCATCTGGATTAGTAGTAGTTTCAAAAAAAAGGGCAATAGTTAGTATAGCAATAAGAGACGTAAAAAGTAAGCAAATTCTAGATGAGACATGGTCCTTACCAATAGGAAGAAAACTTATTAGGGTTTCCCAAGAAGAAAGCAAAGAAGAAATTTTAACGAATAGAAGGAAATTCAGGCTGATAATAGAGGGCATACCTAAGGACACAGTAGAGGTCTTGCTATTCCGTCAGTTGAAGCAAGTTAAGGCAAAATCAGTTTTCATCCCACTCAACAATAACCTAAATCTCAGAAGTTTAGCTTTCGTCTATTTTAACAAAGAAGAGGACATGATCAAGGCTTTTAATACAAAAATCAATTATGGTAATACACTTCTTTTTTGGAGGGATATGACAGAAGAGAACAGAACAGAAAAGCAGAATGTACTTACAGAAAAGAGGAGTAGAGATAATCCGTACCTAGAAGATAAGAAGGGAAAAAGATCGAGTTGGGAAAGAAATAAAATATTGTTCAAAAACAACCAAAAGACCATGTCAAGGTTCAACAAGAAGGATGTTGCGCACAATAAAGAAAACAAAACTACAGAGCAATGAGGTCAAAGGAACTTCTATAAAGAAGAGAGAAGAAATAGCGCTGAAGAGAGAGAGGGAACAGCATATAGTAAGACACTTGAGGGAAAGTTAGAAGAGATCCTATAGCGTCTGGAGAAAATAGAAGCGAGCAGATCAGAGGCAGACAGAGGAGATATCCAAAAAAAAAGAGGGGTGCCCAAATGCTCCTGAAAGTTGCAAAAGTTGTACAAAAGAAACAGTTGGCAGTAGGGGATTGGCTGCCTCTACAAAAAAGCCAACTATAGAACAATCAGCCAAAAGGTCCGAGGAATTTAGGAGGTAAATATGGAAAAAATGGTAGAGGTCTTAAGGGGAAAAGAGTTAGAGAAAATGAGTTAGGAAACCAAGAAGAAGATAAAGAGAACAGAAAAGAAAATGTTAGAAAACCGGAAAAAAAAGACAATCGGGGTAAAAAATTAGAAAGTAAAAAGGAAGGAAAGGTGTCATTAATAGAACTGATCAAACGACAAGAAGAAATTGGAATTAGAATAGCTTGCCATAACATTAATGGTTTAAAAAGCAATGGGCTCAAATTGGAGGCACTTGAGATTTGGGCAAAGGAGAACNTTAAGGAAAAACTGTACAAGAACGCAAGTCATAGACTCAGAAATTGCGAAGGCAATACAAACAATATTAGTGGAAGAAATTTGTCTTATTAGACAACTTTTGGAGTACTATCCAAAAATTTTAGGAAAACAATTAAAAGAAATTCAAGAAGCGAACCCAAATAGTAAATTAAATGAAGAAACAGAAGAGAAGAAAAGACAAAGAAGAGTCGAAGCCCTATTACTTGCGGAGTGCGGTGCAAGTGATTATGGTACACAAGAGATAGAGAACACCTTCACTAAGCAAGAGGGGAAAAAAGAAATTAGAGAAGTATTAGAGGAAGAGCCTCTAGACGAAAAAGTTAATAAGGAGTTAATGGAAATGGAAAAAGAGCCAGTAGAAAAAGAGGAAAAAGAACAATCAAGGTAGATGCAAATAGATACAGAAAAAGATCCGAGAAAAGAGGATAAAAGAGAAGAGATGGAGAATTTGGAAACGTATATCCTATGGGATCTACCACCTAATTTTAACAATTGTCGAATCAAGACTCTAATGAGACGCTATGGTAAAGTGTTGAATATCATCTGGATTAGTAGTAGTTTCAAAAAAAAGGGCAATAGTTAGTATAGCAATAAGAGACGTAAAAAGTAAGCAAATTCTAGATGAGACATGGTCCTTACCAATAGGAAGAAAACTTATTAGGGTTTCCCAAGAAGAAAGCAAAGAAGAAATTTTAACGAATAGAAGGAAATTCAGGCTGATAATAGAGGGCATACCTAAGGACACAGTAGAGGTCTTGCTATTCCGTCAGTTGAAGCAAGTTAAGGCAAAATCAGTTTTCATCCCACTCAACAATAACCTAAATCTCAGAAGTTTAGCTTTCGTCTATTTTAACAAAGAAGAGGACATGATCAAGGCTTTTAATACAAAAATCAATTATGGTAATACACTTCTTTTTTGGAGGGATATGACAGAAGAGAACAGAACAGAAAAGCAGAATGTACTTACAGAAAAGAGGAGTAGAGATAATCCGTACCTAGAAGATAAGAAGGGGAAAAGATCGAGTTGGGAAAGAAATAAAATATTGTTCAAAAACAACCAAAAGACCATGTCAAGGTTCAACAAGAAGGATGTTGCGCACAATAAAGAAAACAAAACTACAGAGCAATGAGGTCAAAGGAACTTCTATAAAGAAGAGAGAAGAAATAGCGCTGAAGAGAGAGAGGGAACAGCATATAGTAAGACACTTGAGGGAAAGTTAGAAGAGATCCTATAGCGTCTGGAGAAAATAGAAGCGAGCAGATCAGAGGCAGACAGAGGAGATATCCAAAAAAAAAGAGGGGTGCCCAAATGCTCCTGAAAGTTGCAAAAGTTGTACAAAAGAAACAGTTGGCAGTAGGGGATTGGCTGCCTCTACAAAAAAGCCAACTATAGAACAATCAGCCAAAAGGTCCGAGGAATTTAGGAGGTAAATATGGAAAAAATGGTAGAGGTCTTAAGGGGAAAAGAGTTAGAGAAAATGAGTTAGGAAACCAAGAAGAAGATAAAGAGAACAGAAAAGAAAATGTTAGAAAACCGGAAAAAAAAGACAATCGGGGTAAAAAATTAGAAAGTAAAAAGGAAGGAAAGGTGTCATTAATAGAACTGATCAAACGACAAGAAGAAATTGGAATTAGAATAGCTTGCCATAACATTAATGGTTTAAAAAGCAATGGGCTCAAATTGGAGGCACTTGAGATTTGGGCAAAGGAGAACTGCATAAACGTAGTAGGAATTGCAGAAACAAACATAACAGAAAAAGAAGGCTTCTTTTTATCGAAAGATTCTGAGAATTACAAAGCATACTGGACAGAAACTGATCAGGAAAAGAAGAAAGGATTGGGAGTAGGCCTACTTATCTCGGAAAAGTGGGTTAAGCATTTGGGCCCAGTTAAAAGATTTAGCAACTATGTTATTACAGCAAGTTTTTTCTTTAAACAACTGGAACTAGTTGTCATGATGATTTATCTGCCACCTAATGATAAGGGCCAAAAAAAAGAGATTCAGCAAGAAATAATAAGGAGCTACGTAAATAGAAACCATCAGACAGAGTTTATTTTTATGGGAGATTTTAACACGGTAACAAACAACAAAGCAGGCCCAGAGTCTGGAAAAGGGAAAAAGTCAGAAAAATTACTTCCAATTGTGAAGTAGTTCGAAAGACAGGTTGTTACAATACATATAGAACATTGAGCCCCCAGGGTAAAGACTACACATGGTCACGGGGAAAGCTGAAAACAAGAATAGACTACATTTGGGTTACAGAAAAGTTAGCAATGGGGCTAAAGGAGGCGAGAGTGGAGGACATGACTGTTTATACTGGAAGTGATCATAATTCTCCAGTGGCAGAGATAAAGCTAGAGCATTTAACAGCTAATTATAGTAAAGCTGTAGCGAAAAAAAAAAGGTTTACAAGATCAGTCTTTTTGTATGAAGAGGCAAAACAGGAAGACTGGGAGAATTATAGAATAGAGCTAAACAAGAGAATAGTTAGAGCAGAGTCAATAAAGAGGTGGATAATTGACCCCAACCCGATAGCTGAGAATGAAATAGAAGGGGCCCTGGACTCAATGTGGGGAACGATAGAGAAAAGTATTTTGGAAACAGCGATGAAGCATATTTCAAAAAAGAAAATATGCAACACAAAAAGCTCCAAAATTAATAGAAAGAGACCAAGATTGGACAAGATAATAGTAGAACTAAGTAGATGGGTAAAGTACGCAAGGAAGAAAGTAGGTAACGAGATCACGGAAAAAGAAAAAGAAGATTTTGAGAAATTTAAAGAGAATATCAAGAAGAAATATCAGGTAGAACTAGGGAATATAGACAATAAGTGGGAAGAAAAAGATGTAGAAGACTTAAGAGGATGGTGGAAAATCCTTTTCATCAAGAATTCAGAAAGAGTAGAAAAAGAAAAACTGAAGCAAATCGAAGAAAATATAGAGAAGCGTTGTCAGATGATAGGTGGTGACCAAGGAAGAATGTTAGCAAGCTTACTAGAAAAGCCCTTTAAGTGTGCTATAATAGATAGAATAATAGAGAGCTCAAACAACTCTAGAGCACTAATTAGTGAACCGTTGCAGGTAAAAGAAAAAACAAGAGATTTCTTCCAGAGACAATTTAGGAAAAGGAGCTTTGAAGTTAAAGCTTTGGGAAAAGAATGGTCACAGGTATATCAACCCCTGAAGAGGGTCCAGGAAAGCTAGTTTGAGTCACTTGACAACGATAACGAAGAAAAAGAGCGGGAGGATATGTTAAAAGACTTAAAGAACAACAAGGCCCCAGGCATTTCAGGAATAACGTACACTTTAATTAAAGTAGCAGACATCGAAACCCAGAAGGTCTTTAGGAAGTTTGCGAGCCTCTGTATATATTTTAGAAAAATTCCTTCCAAATTGAAGATATCGCAAATATACCCAATACCAAAGGATACGGACTAGGGTTTTAATCTTGGAAACGTAAGACCAATTGCGCTCCTAGAAACGTTTCGGAAGTGTACAACGAAAATTTATACAAAGAGATTGTCACACATCATCCAAAAGAATGAGATACTTAGGGGACCTAACTTTGCTAGTTTGACAGGAGGGTCTACAGAAACACCAGTGCATATAATTAATGGAATAATGGAAGACTCAAAAGAAAACAATAAAGAATTCTGGCTAGTACTGCAGGACATGAAGAAGGCCTTCGACTCGGTCTCGCTTGAAGCGTTAGATCTGGCTTTGGCAAGGCTCAAGCTGCCAGAAAAGCATAGGTTTTTTATTATAAACCTTTTTTACAAGAGGAGGTCGAAAGTAATTACAGCAGTAGGGTGTACAGACAGTTTTGTGATAGAAGATGGTATTGAGCAGGGTGAATCAATTTTGCCGTTAGTTTGGCGAATTTTCTACGACCCGCTCTTGGAGAGTATTCAAAGTGACCCGAGCCTAGGATACAAGATGGTTGTAAAGGTCCCCTACAACCTTAAAATGAATCATTCTTTGTTGCAAGAGCAAAGACAAAGTGTAGTAGCTTTCGCAGACGATACGACATGGATCGCTTCATCTAAAGAGCAAATGGAAAGAACAATTAAAATTGCGGAAGAATTTTTTAAGCTTAACGATATCCAAATAAATGCGAAAAAATCCAAGTTAATAGTCTGCAATTCAAAAGTGAGAAAGGAAAAAAGAAACATTATTCTAGGCGGCGAAACAGTCGAAGAAGAAAGTGATAACAAAATAGTTAGATTTCTTGGAATTTGGATAAATTGTAAACTCAAAAAATCGTTGGTCAAGGCAAGGGCCAAAAAAATAGTTAGATCAACAGCGCAGCAATTGAGTAAAAAAAAGATAACACTAAGTTAAATAGTATATGTTAACAATATGTGCATCCTTCCAAAACTGTGTTACCTCCTTCAAACAGTCAAAATTTCAACTAAAGCTATAGAACAAATCCACACGCCGCTTCTGCAAATAGCCAAAAATAAAGCAGGACTACAAGTAACAGAGAGCAGAGCCGTGATAAGCCACAAGGATATAGGGAACTGCAAACAATTAAAGAACGAACTATTGAACAAACAAGCAATAAGTTTGTATCATAAATTAAACGAAAAAGGAGCAGTTGAAGTGGTGACAGATATTCGTATTAACCAAGGTTTCTTGCTAGCCAGTATATCAAAAGGAAGCGACATTAAGGAATGCGAGGACATTGCAACAAAGGTCTGGAAATATAACCTGCCATGTCTAGTCTTAATGAGATTGAACATGATGCAACTTAGCCTCAAACCAGACCAAAGGGATTGGGGGCTAATAGAAAAAGGACAAAGAGTTGCATCAGTTCTAGGGAAGAGCTTCACGTTTGAATGCACAAAAACACTTAGGAACCAAAATCTCTATTTCACACAACAATTACTAGACATTCAGGGAAGGAGAATGCTAACATGGCACCAGCTCAGAACTAATAGAGGCCTATCATGCAAAGGCAGAAAAGCAAAATGGTTTACATTAGTGGAGAAGAAGCTCTTAAAGAAGGAGAGAAGTAGGGAGGTGAAGGTAGAGTTCATAGCAGGGCCAGTAAATAAATTAGCTATGAAAGTGAAGCTCAGATCAGTTGAAGAAGACCAGAGGAAAAAGCAATAGTTATTAGTTGCTAAAGAAAATAGCCGTTGGGATGTAAGACGTGTGGTTAGGAAAGAGCAAGGGACAATCCTTATGGAGCATTGGGTACAAGAGTTGCAAAATGAGACAACAGAGACAATAGTAGAGAAATATGAAAGTTGCGATCAGAACAGGCTAGAGATGTCTCAATCGTGTGAGGAGCAGACCGAAAGAAGCGACATAGTAGGAGTGTTGCCGACTAAACCACATGGAAACGGTAAAAGGAAATTAGATCTGAATGTAGGCGCAGTATTAAGGTGGGGAAAAAGGTGGGAAGTCAAGGAGGTGAATATATTAGAACTTCCACAGAGGTACAAGAGTTGGGAATAGAGATTATTAGAAACCAGAAACTTAGCTTAGAATTAGAAGAATTAATGATTAGAAAATATAGAAAAAATAGATTAGAAAATAGAGAAAACTTAGTATTTTTTACAGATAGCTCCCTGGCTAGATCATCGGTAAGAGAGGAGGGAATTGATAGGATGGGAGCAAGTTGGGTTCAAATAGGTTTAGATAAGGAGGAAATTGTAAACGCAGGATATGTGGGTACTCAGGATTGGCCATCGTCCACTAAACCGGAGCTGCTAGTGATTTGGTTAGTGTTATTAACAGTTCCAGAGAAGACTAAAGTTCAAATCAACACGGACAGTGAGGTAGCAATAAACAGCATCAGAGGTGGTAGCAAGGTCCGTTCAAGCAGATCCTGGTTAAGGCAGAAGAATCAGAATCTGACAAGAAGCATACTCGGGTTAATTAAGACAAAAGAGATTCAGCTTTCGTTAATCAAAGTTAAAGGACATAGCAGGGTTGTATGGAACGAAGTAGCAGATCAATTAGCTAAAAAAGGTTCAGAAATTACGGATAAACAAAGATGTGTAATAGCATTACCCCCAGTTCAGAGCGTAGAATTGTATTGGAAGAACAAGAAAGTGGAACAGCCAGTATGTGAATTTATGAAAGTCTTAACGAACCTTAAAATAGGACTAGAGTGGCATTTAACAGAAGCAATCACAAAAGAGGAACCACAAAACAGAGATATGAAATTTAAGTAGTCACTCTTATGGAATAAGATCAAAAGACAGAATGGGATAAGATGTACCTCAATGAGAAAAAACAGGTGATTGGAAGGTCTATTTAAATGTCTCCAAGAGAAGCTACCAGTTCTAAGAACTTTAGCACGACGTCGCAAGGATATATACAGTGATAATAATTGCATAAGCTGTAGGAATTGAAAAGAAGAGGATCAGGACCACCTGTCAGAATGTTCCAAGTACGAAGATCTATGGAACAACCTAGAAGAGACAGCAATACAAGCAGCGTGGACAGGGGTTCCAGCAGACATGCGACATCTGGAAGTTAAGGACTAGCTTAGAAAAGCATTTTGGGTAGTACGCAAAAAGAAAGAATAAGCACAAGGAAAGGACTAGTAAAAGGCCTGGTTAGAGAAGAAACTTTCACGAAGGTCCTGCTACTTCTAAAAGGAAAAGTTAAAGAAGCCACGTGCTTTTGTGATTGCGCAAGCGTCGTGGCCTGGAATATCTTCTATGAAGAAATCTGGAGAATAAGATGCGAAGATATGATCAAATGGGAAAAAAGTAACGGAATCTGTAGGAGAGATAAGTTCGAAAATAAAAGGAAGAAGAATCAAAAAGACCTTAGGAAAGATCGGCCGAAGAAGGAATTATTGTTAGAAAAGAAAAAAAAGAAGCTTCGGCAAGAAATCAAAGAAAAGGAGCATGCAGAAAAGTGTAGAAGAGAGAAGCTTCTAGAGGAAGCAATTGAGAAGTTAATAGCAAAGAGTGAAAAGCCATTTTGGTATGGCTTGTAGGCGAGTCTGACACGCCTTCTATATGAACTAAGGTTCAAATAGTGCGGCAGGTCGCACCTGAGTACCGAGAGGAATTTGGGTGATATCAAACTTAGATATTAGGTAATCATTTGTATAATCTTGGATAGTACAATTCTCTTAATAAAAAGTGTTGGCGAGACTGCCTAAGTTGGAAAAAAAAATTGTTATATAGATAAATTTTATTACTAAATTTAGTAAATTAATTACTATATATAGAGATCTGTTAAAGCCAGGCACTATCATATGACTTACAGCCGATCAAATTGTAAAATTTTGATCGTCATGGATATACATGAGGACGAAATTGTTTTGGGTTCTAAAACCCGAATTTAAAAATTGAAGACGAAATTGTTTTTGATCTCATTTTACTTAAAAGATGAAATTATTTGATACTTTTTTTGAATAGACGAAATTATAAGGAACATATCTATATAAATTTTATTTTCTCTTCCTTATAAAAAATTTTAATTTTCTTGAAATAGGCCTTTTTCAAAAATCAATTTTGGTGCATCACTAGTCACGAATCAGCTCAACGAGACAAAAACAAAGAAAAAAAATGAAAAACACTAAAAATACAAGAAACGAGCGTCTAAACCTGTCTCAGAGCATTAATAAAAAATGACATGAAGGCAATTTTACCTATAAGACATTTCTAATCCTAACTCCTAACTAACCTTTACCCTAATTTTAATTAAAAATAAAAAATATATAAAGGTACCTGGCTTTAACAGTCCCCTATATATAGTAAAATATTTAATTTATAATAAAATTACTTCAAATAATTATAAATAAAATTTATTTATATAAATTTTAATTATATAAATATAGTTTATTATTTTGGCTATATAATTTTTTGGATTAATTAATTTGTAACCGTGGTTACTATAACCCATCCCAATATGCCAATCAAATTCTAAGATCAGGTATAACGTTACACATTTGAAAAAGTCAAAACAAATGTTCGTTTTGCCAAAAATTGCTTCTAAATCAAAATTTTACATATGAAACTACCTTTCAGTTTCTAACAAAAAAAATTCCTTGCTAAATTTTAATATAACTAAAGCCCTCTCTAATCCAAAGCTTTACATCAAGCCTCACTCTAACCCTAACCTTAATCACACGGTTTTATTTTTATAGAAAGTTTGGTTTGATAGTCACATTACACCTGATCTTAGTATTTATGGTTATAAATTTATTCTGTAACCTACGGTTACAAATCAATTAATCCTAATTTTTTTTATTATATAAAAATTTTAACATAAATGACTTTTTAAATTTTTATAATAATAAATTTTAATTGGTTAAATTAATAAATTTAAAAACTAATTTTTTCAACAACTACTGTATCTAATTAAAATTAATTAAAATCTTTTATAAAAATTCATTATAACCACTATATTAATATATATAAAATTTAAAACTGTATATTTAAAAATGATCAAGATATTGATCTACTGACAAAACTTTTCATCTCATCCACATATTATATATATATCACTTATTACATATATTACATTTATTATATTTATACTATAAATTTTATTAAGGACTTAATTAGGTTGTTACAGTAGGGAGGCCTTCTTTTACTCCTTACTATAACAACGACATGGCTACAGGGATCCTTTATCGGTTTATAGCAGTGTCCAAGAGGTAGGTATTACTCCTTAGTCTGTAAGAAATTATACTCTTCTCTAAGGGCAGTTCGGTATAGTATTCAATGAGAAATTATCGATTTACTATTACTTGATAATAAACTTGGTGTTAAATAGTTTCTTTATTAATAATCTATAATAGGCTATCCTTAGGTTTCTGTTCCTAAGAAATCCTAGTACAAGATGTATAATAAATATAAAGAGAAGTGGGTATCTTGGTCTCCTTTGACTAAGAGAAACTCTGTGTCTTTAAATACATTTTAGAATAAGCGTTATAAGCGTTGATTTACAATGATAAACACTATAATCTACAAGAGCAATATAAGCGTTATAAACGGTATAAGCGTTATAAGCGGTATAAGCGCTATAAGCGTCATAAGCGTTATAAGCGGTATAAGTGCTATAAGCATCATAAGCATTATAAGCATGATAATCGTTATAAAGCGTTATAATCGTTATAAGCGTTATAATCGGTATTAACTATTCTAACTTGTCAAGATAATAATATAATACAATATAATAATAAAATATAATAATAAAAAATGAAATAATAAAATAATAAGGTAATATAATAAACTATCGTTCTATAACATTTCCGTCCTCTTAAGAAAATTTACTCCGTAAATTCCTTCTCTAATTCTTCCAATAGAGCGGTATAAACTTCATCTTTCAGTTTAGTTACTTGGGTCACAGAAAGGTAATTGGTTTGGTACATTAAGTCCTTGGGACAAATTGTGAAGATTTTTCTAATTCTCTGGGCTCCTTTCCAGATGTCTTGAGTTTTCCGGTCTCCTTTTACCTTTCGAATTTGTTCTCTAATTTGGTCTCTATGTTCGGTCTGTTTCTCTATTATTGTTCCCAAATAATAATGGGCTTCAACAGCCTGTCTTTGTCCTCGGCGAGATTGTTTAAACTTAGGTAGGTCTTGTAGGATCTTATCAACTTGTGCGGTCCAAGTTTCTCGAAGAAAAGGATTCGTTCGGGTGGTCTTTTGAGGGTTAAGAGTCTGGGTCAAGTCTTTTAGCAATGGAGTCATCGCTTTATGTTTCTCAATCGGTTTTTCAGATAAGAGGGCTTCTATGTCTTCATCAAATGGTCGCAGTAATTCATTAAGTTCGACAAGGGGTTCTGTTTCTTCCTTTGGGGTAACATCAATTACTTGTTCTGGATTTTGGTCATCCCATAGGATTACATTTTGACTAAAAATTCCTAAATTGTATTGGGCAGCAGGGTCTTGTCTCCAAATAGAAAGAAAGTTTCGAAGAGCGAGTATAGTATTGGGTTGTAGAGTGGTAGATTCCATTTTAGGGGTTTTGATAATATTTTAGGAAAATTTCAATCGGAGTGTAGGATTATATAAATGTTAGTGTAATACGAAGATTTTCATGGGGCTGTGCACAAAGTTTTACACAAATGTCACTCCCTTTCACAATAAATTTCTTCCAGAAATTTCTAATTTTCAATTACAATTATAGGTTCCCATGTCTGTTTCTCGTAATATTTAGCAAGTCTATCACTATTATAATATTTCTGTAAGGTTTTTCCTTTCATATCTCGAAGTTTATAAGCACCATTGTTTAATTTCGCTTGAATTATAAAGGGGCCAATTCTTTTATCCTCAAATTTAGCAGAGCGAGACATTTCTATTTCTTTTCGTTGTATCCATACTTTTTCTCCAATTTCAAAGGTTTCTTCTTTCACCTTTTTATCGAAGTACTTTTTCTGTTTTTCTTGTGATTTTCTAGTATTTTCTCGGGCTTCTTCTTGTATGGTTGGCAATTTGTCTATTAATTCGTAAGCTCGTTGTAATATACTGTCTTGTATATTAATTTCTGTATCCTTAATTACTTTAGGATATACAGGAATAAGTGCTTCTATGGGTAGTGTGGCTTGTCTACCATAAACTAACTGGAATGGAGTGTATCCAGTAGTAGCATGTCTCTTTGTTCGATAAGCTAAGAGAACAGCAGGTATGTGTAAATCCCAATCATCTGTTTCTTTTACTTTTGCGAGAGATTCACATAATGTTCGATTAAGTCTTTCAACCATTCCATTTGTCTGTGGGTGGTATGGTGAAGAGAATTTATGTTTGATGAGAAACTTTTCACATAGAATCCGTACAGTTTCGCTAATAAAGTTTCTTCCTTGGTCAGAAAGTATAATCTTTGGAGTTCCGTGTCTACAGATAATTTCTTCAAAAATAAATTGTGCGAGAGTATTGGCTCTAGCATCAGGGACAGCTTTGGCTTCTGGCCATCTTGTTAGATAGTCGGTAGCAACAATGATGTAACGATTGGTTTGAGCAGTTATAGGTAAGGGTCCGACAAGGTCAATTCCAATCCTTTCAAAAGCACGTCCTATTTGGATAGGATGGAGAGGTTCTTTTCTGCGTCCTTTAAGTCTCTTTTGGCATGTTTCACAAGTCTTTACATATTCTTGGACGTCTCGATACATTTGATCCCAATAATATCGTTCAGCTATTTTATAGTACATAGCATCGGTTCCCAGATGTCCAGCAGTAGGGTGTTTATGCATCATGTATAGGATCGGTTCTACTTCTGTCCATTTAATAACTCGAAAGGGGTGTTCTGGATCTTTTCGGTTCTTCTTGTATAAGAGGTTATGTCTAATTTCAAAATATCTAGCCTGGTTAATTAGTTGTTTCTTTTCATAGTCTGTAAATTCGTCTGGTAACTTGTCTGATTCTAGGTAATCATAAAGTTGGTTATATCGGTTTAAATTCATGATTTAGATGATTTAAGTGTCTGGGTCGGTAGGCGTGATAGAGCATCAACATTAGAGTGGATTCTTCCAGGTTTGTGAAAGATTTCAAAGTTATAAGGTTGGAGTTTAAGAATCCATCTTCCAATTCTTCCTTTAGGTTCAGAAGTACGTAGCCATTTCAATGCTGAATGGTCTGTAACTAAGATGAACTTGGTAGCGCCTAGGTATTTATGAAAGTGTTCGATTGCCCATACTACAGCAGCACATTCTAGTTCGGTTGCGCCGTAGTTTACTTCTTCTTTTCGTAGACTTTTGCTTGCATAGGCAATGGGGTGTTCCTTATGATTTTGGTCCAATTGACTGAGAGTAGCACCAAATCCATAGTAAGAAGCATCGGTGGCCAAGATAAAGGTCTTTCTGAAATTAGGGTAGGCTAATATAGGGGCAGCAGTAAGTCGGTCTTTTAGTTCATTAAAAGCTTCCTGTTGAATATGGGTCCATCGATATGGTTCGTCTTTTTGTAACAATCGATTTAAGGGTTTAGCAATAGCAGAGAAATTTTGGATAAATTGTCTATAGTATCCAGCTAATCCCAAGAATGAGCGAAGTTGGGTTATATTCTGCGGTGGTTGGATCTTTTGTACGGCTTCAATTTTGGTAGGGTCAGGGGCTATTCCACTAGGTGCAATTATATGGCCTAAGAAGGGTAATCTTTGCATCCAAAAGTTACATTTCTCGATATTAAGTCGCAAACCAGCTTGTTTGATTCTGTGAAACACTTCATTCAAGTGCTTCAGGTGGTCATCGAATGTTCGAGAGTATACTATAGTATCATCCAAGTATACTACTACAAATTTCCAAGCAATCCCTTCATAAACTCGGTCCATTAGTCTTTGGAACGTAGCAGGGGCATTACAAAGTCCAAAAGGCATCACATTGAACTCGTACGTTCCATAGCGAGTTACAAAAGCAGTCTTTTCTTTATCACGAGGGTGCATAGCTACTTGCCAATATCCACTTGCAAGGTCCAAAGTAGAAAACCAATGCGATCCAGCAAGAGTATTTAACATTTCATCAATACGAGGTAGAGGGTATGCATCCTTTTTAGTAACATTGTTAAGTTTTCGGTAGTCTACACAGAAGCGTAGTTTGCCATTTTTCTTCTTGACTAGAACAACAGGGGAAGTCCAGGGACTATTCGAAGGCCAGATAAGTTTATGTTTCATCATTCGTTGGATTTCCTCTTTAATAAATGTCTGTTCACTTGGAGGTATAGAATAGGGTCTAGAGCGAATGGGTGGTACATCTTCTGTAAAAATACGATGAGAAACTAAGTCAGTCCTTCCTAATTCATTAATGTCTGTTGCGAAAATGTCTGCAAATTTCTCAAGTAAGTGTCTAAATTTAAGTCCTTGATCTGCAGCAAGAGGACCTGTGTTTAATGAAGTAGTTGGGGTCAACGTATATTCCTCATAGGGGATAAGGGTGTCTATACTATATACAGGGGTAGGTACTAAATTTATAGGGTGTTCAGGGGGTTTAAGGGGTCTGTTAATACAGTTGTCTGAGTCAACAGGTAGTTTGCCATCATGCCTAGGATTATCTAAAAATTTGTATTTGCGAACAGGGTAGCAAGGGTTTCAGTTCTTTGTTGTAGGTACTGGGTGTCTTGGTGAATAAGGCGAAGTAATTGTTGATTAAAGTTTTCAAGTTTTTGGACTTGTTGTTGAAGTTGTTCAATGGTCTGGTTCTGTTGGACAACTTGTTGTTGTAATGTTTCAAAAACTTCGATAGTGACAGTATTTTGATCACTTTGAATAGGTTCTATATATATAACTTCTGGTTCTGGTTCGAATATTGGTGGTGGTGGAGGTACACATTCTGTACAGTATCCATCATGTTCATCAAGTTCTTCCTGGTGCTTAACATGAAGACATTCCTTGCAGAGGTCAATAGGGGTGTCTGAGAAGTTTCTTCTAAGATTAGCGAGAGCAGTTTCTTTACAGAATTCAGGATGGCTAGTGTCGAAGGAAATTTCAAGGGTCTGTTGTAATTGAAATTCTTCATTCCCTTCTAATATACCATGTTCAGCACGAAGTACTAATTGCATTTCTTCCTGACTCCAAGGTTGGTTAATACGATCAGTCATTAAAGGTTCTAAGGCTTCAGTCAGGCTTTGGTCCAATTCTTGTAAGAAAATCTTTGCAAGTCGGAAGATACGGGTCTGGTTCATTTCATACTGAGATCCAGCACTCCTGTTGGACTCGGTATAATGTCTGATTCTGGTCCACAAATTATAATTTGCATTGTAGAGAACATCCTGTCCTGCTTTATAAGCATAGAGGTGTTCAAGGTCACAAAACCAAAGGGCTTGTTCTAGGCTTTCTAGATTATTCATCTTAGAGGTAGGTCTAGTTTCTCCACAGATTTTACATTGGACAAGGGTTCCACGTCCTTCTCCGTGGCTATAATAATATATACGTTGAGGGTCATCAAGAGGGAGTTCATAATAATAGTCAGAGACACATCCTCGGCAAACAAACTGATTGTTAAGAACTTGTAGGTCTTCTGGTCTATTTGGTTTCTTGCAGTGACAGCAGTGGTGAGTACGCCTTGTACTAAAGTTATACATTCGACGGGCTTCAATATCATCCGGATTACATCCACATTGGCAAATTCGGTTCTGTTCCTTAAGGGCTCCAAAAGAACAGTCAACGGCAATATGTCCAGTTGCTCTACAGGTATGACAAATATTTTCAGGGCAGTTTCGGTACAAATGGTCATTACCATTGCAGGTACGGCAAGAGGTCCGCTTTGGTACTTGTTGTGGGCAGTGGACAGCAATATGTCCATCCTGTCGACAGCGATTACAACGGTTGGTAGGGCAGTTGGCAAAGAGATGTTCAGGTGAGCCACAATTGCCACATACACGAGAGTTAGGAGGGGCACGCTTTCTATGTCTAGGCTGGTGGATAATCCATGGGTTGGTATCATCATCAGAGGTAGGGGTAATGTCTGGTTCATGGGTGGTGATAAAAGCATAAGCTTCTTGAGGGACTAAGTATTCCTGTTCATAAGTGTCTAATTCAGCAGGGTCGGTAACAGTAGGTTGTGAGGGTAATGGTTGGTTACTTTCATAGGAAGTAGGAACGGTATGTTTCTTGTTTTTCCACTTAAAAGAGTAGCATCCATTTTTCCAATTGTAACTGGCTTCAACTTTCTTTGACCAGTCATTTCCAAGCAATAATGAGTAAGAGGTGGCAGGGACTACTTCAACGGTAATAGGAATAATAGCACCATCTATTTCTATAGGTAAATCTCGAATAATTCCCAAAGGACGAGAAGGGGTTCCAGTAGCAGGTATGATAAGGCTAAGAGAGGCTTGTTCTATTTTTAATTCTAGATCTTGGACTAATTGGTGTGCGATCATGCTGATAGAGGCTCCACTATCAATAATAGCTTCTTGTGGTTTTTGATTGATTTTAACATTACATTTGACAGGTGTAGTATAAGCAGATGTCTGGATCAAATTAGCAGTTTTAGCTTCTTCGTACAAGTAAGAAGATAGTGCAGTACGAACAAAAGGGTTGTCTAGAAACGTTTCCCGTTTTTGTGGACTAAGAGGTTGGTTGGTAGTGGTAGTAGTAGAAGGTGTTCCATCAAGATAGTTAACATTTCTGTAGTAGGGTGAGGGGGTTCGGTTGCTAGGTCTCCAAGAAGAAGATCGGTCTCGACTTCTAGAGCAGTAGTCATCTCGATCATTACGATTATCTCTATTTCTAGAACGGCTTTGGTCTCTATTATAATAATCTTGGTCTCTATTATCTCGACTTCTAGATCTGTTTCTATAAGAGTCACGTCGATAGTTGATATTATTGGACTGTCTGTTTCTTCCTCGTTCATTACTTTGATTCTTCTTTTTAAGACGACAATGTGCAATAAAGTGTCCGGTTCGACCACAATAATGGCAGGTAGGAGGTTGTTTAATTGAATTGGCTTGTTTAGGGGAATCAGCATAGTTTACAGAGAGGTTAGCAGGTGGTTGCTTCTGAGCGAGGTTAATACTAAGTTGAGCGATTTGTTCAGTTAGTTGTTTAATGGCTTGGTCTGTATCTGTATTAGGAGAAGCCATAAGTTTTCCAGTTTCCCATTTACGAGCAGTTTTCATAGCAGCATCAAGATCAGCAGGTTTGGAGGCTTGTACATTTATAGCAAACTCAGGACAAAGGCCTTGAATAAAGAGTTGGATTACAAAGTCATCAGGGAAGTCATTGTCAGGGTCAACACGTCACTTCAGTTTTCTGAACCGGTAAATATAGTCATCAACTGAGTTGGCACCTTATTGACATCAAAATGTTGCTTTTGCCACATAACTTTTTGTTTTGGGGTAACAAATCAGTCTAGGAACAGGTGTTTAAAACTAGTATCTTGATTATCCTTATTACTAAAAGCAGTGGGCTTAGTGGTAAGGGAGGAAAACCAGTCTAAGGCAATTCCTTTCAAGTAGACAGGGACAAGTTCTAATTTTCGGCCAGCATTCCATCGGTTAGCAATGGCAGCACGCTTGAATTCTGAATACCATTCGAGTGGGTCTTGGGTTCCATCTCCATTAAAGAAATTAACAGGAAGAAGATTCCTTTCAACTCCTCCATGTACAAACGCAGCAGCTAAGGTATTAATAGCAGTAGCAGCATCAGCGATCACTCGTTCAGCCATAATAGGAGGTGGGTTGTCTGCAGGTGAGGTTAGGAAAGGTTCTTGGTTTTCTTCACTAGTTTCTTCAGTAGTATCTGGTAAAAGTCTATCTAAATTAAAAGTAGAGGTAGTTTCAAAGAAATTTTCAAGGTCTATATCTTGTTGATTAGGTGCTAAAACTGTGGGACTTGCAAGTAGGCTAGTATGTTGGAATGAAGGGATGTGAGAGCTAATATCACTATTATGTTCACTAAAAGGGAGTAGGTTAAAACCAAGAGGAGTAGAGGGGCAATTCTCAGGGGTAATAAGAAGAGGTACAGTGTTAAAAGTAGGGCTAGATCCTTCGATAATAGAATATCCTAAGTCCGGATATCGAGGGTTATAGTTTTCAGTATTGGTGTCTAAGTATGGGTCAAAAGTAGTATAGTCCGCAAAATCAAGAGGAGGTAAAGTTGTGCGATGGGTAAAGCGTTGAAGAATAGAAGAGCAATTTCTCTTGGGTTGTCAAGTTCTATTTGATATCGGCAGCTAAAAATAATATCTCGAATACAAGCACAGATAGTAGCAGGGTCTCTAGTAGCAGTCAGGCGAATAAAGTTTCCAGTAGTTTGAGAGGTATAGGAATCAGCAGAGTAGGTACCAGAATACCAATGCCAAAATCTTCCAAAAGGTGTTCGAGCAAAAACACGACCACTAGTGCGAGGGGGAGGATAATACTCTTGACAAGAAAGATCAGAAGCATGTAGTTGGAGAGAGTGAAATGGAAGAGCAGAGTTTTGATGATGTTCTACTAGATGGTTTCTAATATATCGATTATATAATTCATTAATATCAGTAGTCATATGCCTTATGACTCCTGACTAAATCTCAAAATAATTAATTGTTAGTAATATCTTGTTAGTAAGTTTATTTAAATTGATAGAATCCTTGGGCAAAGAGTCTTCCAGGATGAACAGCTACAGCAAATGTTATGAAAAATAAACAGCAATTAAAATAAATAGAGTCCTTGGGCAAAGAGTCTTCCAGGACGAACAGCAGTAGCAATAGGTTTTATAGAGTCCATGGGCAAAGAGACTTCCAGAACGAACAGCAGCAGCTAGAGTTGTAGAAGTTTCCAAATATCTTTAATAATATTAAAATGTTTTAAACGTTTTCCGCCAGAAGGCACCAAATGTTACAGTAGGGAGGCCTTTATTTACTCTTTACTATAACAACGACACGGCTACAGGGATCCTTTATCGGTTTATAGCGGTGTTCAAGAGGTAGGTATAACTCCTTAGTCTGTAAGAAATTATACTCTTCTCTAAGGGCAGTTCGGTATAGTATTCAATGAGGAATTATCGATTTACTATTACTTGATAATAAACTTGGTGTTAAATAGTTTCTTTATTAATAATCTATAATAGGCTATCCTTAGGTTTTTGTTCCTAAGAAATCCTAGTACAAGATGTAAAGTAGACAGGGGTAATTTGACGAATAGGGGTAATTTGACGAATTGAGAATAATTGGCAATATATCGTGATCCTGTGATCGGATCCAAACAATTTTTTTATCATTCGAATTCTCTCAAAGAGAGGATTCGAATGGTATAAAAATTGTTCGGATC
>QKWP01000253.1:179617-245369 GCA_003550325.1 Gigaspora rosea
ATAATCGTTATAAGCGTTATAATCGGTATTAACTATTCTAACTTCTCAAGATAATAATATAATACAATATAATAATAAAATATAATAATAAAAAATGAAATAATAAAATAATAAGGTAATATAATAAACTATCGTTCTATAACAAGGTATTGCGTCCTTGCAATGTGCTTGTATATCGCACCCCAACGATCTACAATTAAATTTGAAGATCAGATGTAATGTGCAAATGTTTTTTGCATAACAAAATAAAGAAATTTTTCTAAAATTTTTAATATCAAAAAATTTTATCTACATAACCAAAAAAAATTTCTTGCAAAATTTTGGTATATAAGGTAAATAGAGGTATTGTAGCCAGGGGGTATTGTGGCCAAGTGAAATATCTTGTGATCTAGTGATTAGAATTGGATAAATTTTATACCATTCAATCTCATCAAGATGAATTGAATGGTATAAAATTTGTCCAATTCTGATCACTAGATTACAAGATATCATCATTTATACAAAATATAGGTTTTTGCACATGTTTGAATTAATTATTAAATATATATAGTATATTTAATAGTTAATAACTTTTGATCTACTAGTCCATTTTGAACAATTTTACCATCAAAATGACCGTCTTAGTGAGATGATTCTAACAATCATAAAATTGTCAAAATCTAATCATGGGGTCCTAATTTATCTTATTTTATAAAATTATATTAGTAAATATGCAAAATTTTTATATATTTAACTTTAACGATCTTGGGATCCTGTGATTGGATTTTAACGATTTTGTGCTTGTTAGAATCGTCTCACTGAGACGGTCATTTTGGTGGTAAAATCATCCAAAACAGGCCAATAGATCAAAAGTTATTCGCTATCAAATAATTGGCCACAATACTCTTCCTCTAGAATTTAGTTTTTATATATATTTGTGTACTAATTATTTGATGATTCTAACAAGCCCAGAATTATCAAAATCAATTATTTATATCTAAAACTATATATAATATAAAGATTTTTTTACAGTAATTTATTCTTTATTAAATTAAATATAGGTCAAATAATAAGAATTCTACTAAAATCTATTTGCTTATTAAAAATATTATTAGTAAAAACTTTAACCTGTCCACAATACTTTATTTATCTTATGTTGTGCCTTAAATCGCTTTTTGTGTCAGATCTAATCTAACGCACGTCAGATGTCATTTTTCATATGATGCATGTCACCTGGAAATTGGTCATCTGACATGCGTCAGTTGTAATCTGAGATGCATCAGTTGTAAACTGATATACTGTATTTACTGTACTACTAAAAGTTTATCTGATCTTTAAACATAGCTTGTATGATCCATTTAAATTGTTTCCCTTCTATGATTTTTGACCAATCAAATTTCAAGACCAGTTGTAACGTAAACAATCGAAGTGAAACTTTTTTTTTTTTACAAAAAAACAGAAATAATACGAAACTTTAATTTAAAAACCACCTTCTGCAGCCTAATTAAAAATGCTCTTTGTGAAATTTTACTAATAGAAACTCTATTGTTTTACTCCTTTTTCACTAACAACTCACTAACAATTACAGGTGACAATTTTTGTGTATGTGCTACAATGAATACTGCAGATTTATTTAATTTTTTAAATATGATCAAATCATTACATAATGATATAATGAATCATCATACAATAAATACTGCGCAACTAAATTAAACCAACACTACAATAACCTCAATCCTAATAACCAACAGCGAATTGATATAAAAAACTACTGCGAAATAACTGCAAAAACCACTGTGAAACTATGAAAAAATCTATCATAAAACAACGAAAGACCTCACTGACAAGTGACGAAAAGCCTATCTTCAAAAAAAGAACTTGCTGTGAAGCAACAAAAGACTCATCATGAAACAATGAAAGACCTACTGTACTTTAAATAACACCATAAAATGATGAAGGGGCTCACTGTAAATAACAAAAAACCTATCTTGAAACGATAAAAGGACTAATCTTGAAACAACGAAAGATCCACTATGAAACGATGTAGGAATCTACTGTGAAACAACAAAAACTCTACGTACAATAAATGATGAAAAACCCACTGTGAATTAACAAAAATATATAACAAAAAAAGAACTCATTGTGAAATAACGAAAAACTACTTTTAAACGATTAAAGAATTCACTGTAAAACGAAAGACCCACAAAGAAAACCACCATAAAATGACAAAGACCTACTGTGAAATGACGAAAGAACCTACAATGAAAAGATAGTGAAGTGACAAATAAATTCACCAAAAGCGACGACCTCCAAAAATAATGACTCCAATGATGACTCCAACTGCTTTAAATGCGACAATACCAGCAGCAACTCAAAATGTGACGATACCAACGATAGCTCCAAGAGTGAACAAATATATCAATACAGTATTAATATATATTTTTTTTGATTTTGAAGATCTTGCGTCAGATTACAACTAATGCACATCAGATAACCAATTGCCAGGTGATGTGCATCATATAGAAATCAGCATCTGATGCGTGTCGGATTAGATCTAACACAAGAAATGATCTGAAGCACAACATATACAATTATTTACTCTAACTTTTAACACTACTCTTACCCTAACCTTATATTATGAATTTTTGTTATTTGTTACACAGATCTACAAACTATATTTACATATATGTGTGCAATGAATTAGCATATCGCAGGGTGCGTTGCATATATTTATTCTTTTATTAATAGTAGTTGTAGTATATATTGCACATGTATTAGATATTGACTGTTATATTTGTAAAATTTCAAAAAGTATAAAAGCAGCTAATATGGACCCAAGTTTAACATCGAGTCTTCATACTCTTTCAATAATAAATACAACTATTTACCACACAAATTAAACAATTGCTAGTATCCTCATATACTTTTAATTGTAGCCTCTTTCGTAATTGCAAATTGCTTTAAATCTTCTTTGTTAAGTTTTATTAAAAACGCCTTCCGACTTAGATATATCACAGTAACAAAGTAAGATTATACAAAGTGTTCACTATCTATGATCACTCTAGTTACCTAATATCTTTGAAGAAGTAGATATAGGATAACAATATACAGTCAACTCTTTTTATTCTGACTGGCTAGAACTGCTAATTTTTACTATATAAAAATTTGAAAAAAGTTTAGTTTTCAAAAAATTACTTTGTTGCTAATCTGAACTAGAATAAAATTTATAAATATTTTAGAAAATTTTGTTTGGTTTAGAGAAAGTTTAATAGTATTTAGATTAGAGAGGGATTAGATTAGAAAAGGCAACTATATATAACATTAGGACTGTGTTATTAATCACTTAATTATTTTTTTATTAGAGGTCTACTCTTTTTCTTTTGCTTTAATAAATGTCGGAGATGATGCTGAAATCAGATGATCCTGAAATTTTGATCTATTTTGATATGAAATTTTAAAATTTTTTTGAGGTGTTTTTTTCGTTTTTGTCTTATAAGGTTAGGGTAAGGTTTGGGTATAGATTTGATATTTAAAGAGTATATGTGGATTTTAGCAAGGCTTATAGTTTCAAATCGAGACCCCAAATTTCAGCATCATCCGATTTTAGTATCATCACCGACAATAAATATATAGTCATTTCCTTATATATAATTTTACCTTTTTTTACCCCCTTTTCTCTAAAAAATCATCAGTTTTCTTAGTATTCAGAGGTCCTATTTTTAGTAGAATAATAGGTATATACTAGAAAACTTGTTTTTTATTATGTACCTAATATGTACTTGTTATTTATTAATTTAACCTATAGAAGGAGTTTTAAGAACTAGTTTAGTATTTAGTATAAACTTTGACTAACTAATATAACAAAGGGTTATACTAGTAATACAAATTAAAAATAGCAAGAGAAACAGAAGATTAGAGAATTTAAATAAATAATTTCTATAGTTGGATGTCAGCTAGTATAGAACCTTCAGATGGACTACTTAAATTAGATACCAAAAGCATATATATAGCTAGTTGTATTCTTATCTATAACAAATATTGGAAACCTACAAGTAGTTTTTTTGATCCAAATTTGAATAAAAGATCCAAACTTCAAAACAAAAACTTTAATACAAAAAAAACAAATAAAAATATTTGATTAACAGATATATAAAATGCATTAAATAGTAAATATTATTTATTATAAGCAGGATAAATTATTAATTATTGTCACGGCTGATGCTGAAGTTGGCTGATACTGAAGTTGGCCTATTTTGATATAAAATTTTAAAATTTTTTTGAATATTTTTTTCGTTTTTTGTCTTATAGGGTTAGGGTAGGGTTTGGATGTAGATTTCATATTTATAGAGTATATGTGGATTTTAGTAGGGCTTATAATTTCAAATCAAGACCCCATAGTTTCAGTATCAGCCAACTTCAGCATCAGCCATGACAATTATTATTAATTAATAAAATATTGCTTAATTTTAAAAAATATCAAATTTAAATATACAAAAATTAGAATTTATATTTTATTTTTATTGCAAATATATATAGATTTTTAAATTTTAAAATAATTTACAAGCTTTTAACTCTACTATTTAGTATAATATAGTGCTTAGTATTTAAAAGTATCATATTAAATAAAAATAAAGTCAAGATGCATTTGTACTGCAAAAGAAAAAGCTCTTATTTGTAAAATAGTTTGGAACCAATTTTGTTTTAATATGTTGAAACTGATTAAACCCAGTTTTAATATATGGGACCCTCCATAGTAAAAGGGGCAATGGGCCAAAAAAAAATTTTTTTATTTTAATCAATTTCTTAAAAAATTGATCAATAGAAATACAATTTTTTTTGTCCTATTGCATATAGATGGTAGTGAAATTCATTTTAATTTTTTTTAATTTTAACAATAATTCAACAAATTTTTCAATATTTTAATATTTATAAATTAATTAAAAAACAACTATTGTATTTGATTTAGTTTAGTTTTAATTAATATTTTATATAATTAAATTAATTTTTAATAATAAAAAATTAATTCTACCAATTTTACCAATTTTAACATCAAATAGTTTCAACAATTTTGACAAAAATTTTTCATTAAGAAGAGTAATTTCACCGCTATTTATACCATTGCTGTAGAGGTTCTCATATAAGAAATAAAACTGGTTCCAATTTTTATTGTTAAATTCAATCATGTGATCGCACTAGAGCATCCTAATTGGCTGGAATTAAAAATGCATGTGTTCACTTTTATACAATTTATTAATAAACTGATAAAATTGTCAATATTAAAAGGCTACTGCACTATCAATTTAGCATTAAATTAAAATCTAAACCACAAGTTTTATTCTTTAGAACAAGAAGAGCAAATCTTGTGGATTAGTTTTACATTCTATAAATTTTTAAAAAAGGAGTAGCATTTCTTATAAAGCTATTTTTTATGGAGATTTAAAGCTTCCGTACCATATAACTGAAATTTTCTGATCATGCTACATTGCACATGATTGAATAAGTGTACTCATATATGAATTATGGACCAAATTAAATCCGATTTAAAGTTAGGGAAGTTAGGTTAAGGTTGGTCTTGGGATTGGAAAAAGTTGTAGTTTATAATAAAATTTTGCAAGAAATATTTTTTGTTAGAGCCTAAAAGGCGATTTTATAAGCAAATTTTGAGTACCTGTATTTATACACTAGTGTACAAATAGAGCTACAAATAGTAATTGCTTTTTAAAATTTAAACAAAATTAAGGCTTCAATAAGTTCAAATATTGTTTATAAAACCACTTTTACAGTATAATTTTTTTTAATATATAGTATATACTGTACTCTATATATTGTAGTTCTTTATTTAATATTAATTCTAATTTGTAATATAGTATTACTTTAGATTAAGAATTAGTTATATGTATTAGACTAAATTAAAATTAAACAAAACAGCTTCAACTTTTGTTAAACCACGATATATAAACATATATACTAGGTAAATGCATAGCATTTGCTGTCAGGAGCTAAGAATTTATATAATTATAAATTAATTTTACTGGACAACTTTAATATGGTATGGTCGTTCAGTGTGATATAATTGGTTATATATCACATGATGTAGCCAGACAAACAAATATTTTACTTTGCATAGAAACAGTATCATCCGCTTCGTCCCGGACAAATAAAGATTAATAAAAAATAAAAGTACGATCTTGTTCTATAAAAAAAAAAAATAAATTTATATTAAAATTGATATTTTAGTTATACAAAATTAATTTATATAAAATTAAATAATTTATCAAAGTTATTTTTAATTATTAACCGTAAGTCAAATTTAATTAATGTAACTTCGTAACGCATGTTACCTAACTTTAATGTTAGTTAAATTAATCTTGAAACTGCTTTTTGATACTCTAATTTATAAATTGTATACAGTATAATCGTTTACGACATACAGGAAGTTACTTTGATAGGAAACTTGTTTCAACCCTATATACAAATATATAAAAAGATATATATATATATTTTATATAAAGGACTTAGGTATAAAACTATAATAAGAATAGTTTAAGGGTTGTGTTACGAAAGATACAACGCTTAAATGCAATTTTTACGTACTGTACTTACGTACGTACGTACGCACGCACGCACGTACGCACGTTAGTTTAAGTAATCAAATTTCATGTAACTTTCTTATCATATATTAATACCAGCTTTACAAAAGTTCGGCTAGCATTATTGCACCATTCCGAAAATTTGAGTTGATAATCATGTGAATTACAAATTACGTTTACTGAAACTAAACGCAAAATTACAAAGATTACGCTAAAATTACGCAAAAATTACAGTTATTTTAAGTATGATCTGTGAAGCTAAATCTGATAAAGATAAAATTGTTAGCCACGGCAAACTGGCAGAATTGAATTGTTGGTACAATTATAATAGCGTGCCATTTGTTTTGGCCAGAATTAAGAAATTAGATTTTCGGCTAAAACATGCATGCTCGCGTACTAAAATCTCTAGGTAAAGGCAAGACTAATCACGAAATCGATAAAATACTTTCGACGATAGTTTTAAACAATTTAGCATGTAAATATATTTAAAAACATATCATGCATATATACATACAATATAATATTCATTGACATGTAAATACTGTAAGTCAAAAAAGAGGCAATTTATTTTACAAAATTATTTATATGTATATTAAACATTATATTTATAGACTTTAACTCTTAACGTTGGTTGATCATGCTAATTAATTTCTCTATTTTTTTTTTTTTTTTTTTGATGCAAAATATACATTCATTAACAGAACACTGTATTTTATGCACATAATTGTTCCCAGATGTAATGCTTTGGTAAAAAAAAAATTTCTTTCTTTTTTTTGTTTTTTTTTTTTGTTTTTAACATAAATATACATATGGTATGTGAGGTTGTAGAAGTGTAAAATTTTTTTCAAACAAGCATATAAATTCGTGTTAAGTTAAAATATTATACTGTACAGTTGTAAATTTAAAATGTAACGGTGTGTTGTTTAGAAAGAATTTAAAAAAAAAATCATAAAAGTGCTCAGAAAAAATCGATAAAAATAAAAAAAATTGGACTTTCGAAAAAATTTTTAAAGTATTATCCTATGGAGTAATTCCTAAGGGAAACATGAAATATATAACTGAAAATTATATTCACAAAATTTATGTATTGGGAGGGGGGTTAATGCGCTTGGATTGGTATATATAAAAATAAATAAAAAATTAAAACAGAACATCTTGATAAATGTACTGTTATCTTGTGGTTTATATTTAAAACAAAGATAAAAAAAAAGTATATTATCACAATTGTTGAATAAAAAAAAAAAAATCATAACCTTCTTAACTCGAACAAAAGTATTTTAGAACCAAAAACCAAAAGAAGTCGTAGTAGCGAAAAAAATGTATTCCACACAAACTGACAAATCAAAAAAACTTCACGCCCAGAAATTTGGCATTATATGGATAAATCAATAGTCCTTTCTCTATTGTGTTAGATTTTGGTAAACAAAAATAAGTTCAATCAAAATCTTTAAATCCAAATTTGATCCTCTGTTACATGTGTTACCATTATTTCATTATTTTGAATCACTTTTAAACATAAGATCGGTGCCTTATTAACATTCCAGGACGCGTAGTAAAGTTGCCGTTTGAAGGTATCATATTATCATTCTCGCTTGATAGTGCCGATTGCACTATTGGATAATGCACTAATATTGACTGAGACGACGTTGAGGGAGTGTGCATTGTATGCGAACGCTGATTGTTACGTGGATTATGTTTAGGAGGTGTATTGGATGATGATACATTTGAAGGTGTAAATGTATTATTATATCCATTTGATGAAGAAACAGATGGTGATGAATTGTTATCTGGTGCGCGCACCATTTCCAAAACATGTTGTATTTTAGTTTGTTCACCACTAGAAGAAAATGGATGTTTTATAACACCATAATTTTGCGATTGTTGTACTTCACTAGGTCGTGAAGTTTGTGAATTTAATTGTTGTTCATCACCCGAAAATCTTCGTCTCTTTGGCATTGCACCAACCATTTGATGTCGTCCATTAAATCTGTTGGTAAATTGAGCTGTAGATACCGGTGTTGATAATACTGGAGCAGGAGCTGGAGAATTACCATTTTGTGTTCTTGTTGCCATTGAATTTGATGACAGAGACATTCTTTTACCTATAACTCCCATGCTCGCACCACCTGGGCCGAGTTGTACAGTTCCTTTAACACCTTTAGCTGGATTTTTACCAGCAGAAACAGCACCTCCATTGCGATTACGTTTTTTAATAGTATCTGTTTTAAGACTTAAAGGTCTTACGACACCATGAAGTTTAAGGAACAACCCACAAGCATTACATAAAGGTTGACCTTCAGGATTACGACGCCATAAAGGTGTTGTTTGAGTATGACAATTGGTACAAGTGGTCGACATTGCATTTTTAGAAGAACTACCATTATTACCATTACTATTACTACTATTATTATTATTATTATTATTATTATTACAACCATCTTTAGGTGGAGATGATGGTGATTTAATATTATTTGAAGTAGAATTTGAAGAACTATTTGTAGGAATAGTTGGTAATGTACGTGAAGATGACCTTTGCCTTTTACATGGTAATGCATTTGATGTGTCAGATTCAGATGTTTCACCACTAGCTAATATGGGAGATGAATTCAAAGAGTTCAAAGAATTGTTCTTGTTTATACAGTTCATATCAACGATAGCTGAAGATGAAATACCATCTAAAGAATGTCTTTTTATCTTGGAAGTGCCATTAGAACTATGATTATCAAATTCAAAAGAATTAGAATTTTTATTCTTTCCTCCAGAATTAGGATTTTGATCATGTTGCATAAAATCATAAATAGCATTAGGCGACGTAGATAATAGTGAAGGATTAATATGTGGACTGCTACCCTGCATATAATAGAAAAAGCTATCAGCATTAAGATCACTTCCGGAATTGAAATCAAAGTAAAATCCTGTATTATCAGCAGGTGTAATAGGGGTGCTAACAGTTGATTGATTGTACGAAATTGAATTATTATCATTTAAACCATCAGGGGCAGCAATTTCACAAAAACTTGCATAGGAATAAGTTGGTGCTGACGAACTTATTAAAGAACTGGAATAATCAAGTGAGGCTTGATCAAACGTAGGATTAAAAGTAGTTAATGTATATTGTGTATTGGTAGATGTAGTTGTCGCAGACGAAGACATTGATTCCGGTAATTCCACGTCAGAATCATCAGCGGTGTCGCTCGGTATTGTTATGCTCGATATTGGTGATGGAAAGATTTGTTGCGGTTTTAATGTCTATATAATTTATTAATAAATAAATGAATGAATGAATGAAGAATAAATATATAAATATATAAATATAGATATAAATATAAAAAAAAAAAAAATATATATATATATATATTTTTTTTTTTTTTTTTTTTTTTTTTTTTTTTTTTTTAGATATAGATATATATAAAGATAATATATTTAATATATATATTTTAAATATATATAAATATATAGCATAATATATATAGATATATATAATGATAATTTTAATCTTTATTCACACACCTTTTTAGAATTTAATCCATGAGTACCAGTAGAATTGAAAATTTGAGATCGAGGAACAGCAAAGGAACGACCACTATACATAGGTTTTCCAGCAGAAAAATTCATATAATTCCTCCTAATATTTTGTGAGTTTTGAAATCTAAATCCGTCAGGAGTAATAAATTCAATTGTAGGAGACGTTGTTAAAGGAGGGTTATAATTATTCGAAGCAGAGGACGCAGGAATTGGGATGGCCGGAATAGTGGAAGACGTGAGCACAGGAGAAGGTGTTGAATTATAGACGGAAAGATTATCATCCGTATTACTAGCACTAGTATCTGCGGGAGACATCACAAAGGGAGCGTGAGTAGGATCATCGACAAGTATTGCATTGTAATCATCATGGTCCATATCCACATTCAAATGACGGTCAATTTTGTTAAGCGAATCTTCCATATCCATATCTAAATTTAATAACGTAGGTTCAACATTGTTTTCAGCATCTTTTAGGTTACTTATATTTCTATTTGTAATTGTAATAAAAATTTTATTAATTAAAATGAATTAAAATGAATTAAATGAATTAAAGAAATTAAATATACTTTTGTTGAAGAAAAATGCCGGACTTGGAATTTTTATATTGTTTATTATTCTTAGTACTACTTGTAAAGTTATTTACAATAGAACAATTATTTGGAGCAACCGCATTCGAATCATTAGGCGATTGATGTTTAATCTGTGGTCGTTCAGCATTCTTTGATTTTAGGAACATCATTCTCCAAGAAATATTTTCAAGACGTCTTCCGTTTTCTAAAGCATCTTTTGCTTTTGTATAAAGGCGCCAATTTGAAGTCCCCAAAGGATCTTTTTTCGAATCATCAAAACCATCATCTTTTTCATTATCATCAAAACAACGAGACGGAAAGTCTACTTGTTCGAAAATTATATCACAATATTTTAACTTTGTTGAATCATTTTTAACATTTTTAGTAGTTTCTTTAAAATTTAAGCCACCAACATTATGACCCATATTTAAATTTTTGCCAATGTTAGAATTTGAACGATTATTGTTGTTACGTCCACTGCGAAGATTTGCAAGATGCTCCGTTGTGAAAATTTGAGTATCGTTAAAGTTATTGCGATTCGTTGTCGTATTTGACGATGATAATGTTGTAGATGTTCGAATATTTTTATTATTATATTGCCTTGATGTTGAAGAACCAAAAATTTGCTGTCGTGACCCAGTAGAATGTTGAACGTGTTGTGGAGGTTGTTCGCTCAAGTTTCCTTGAATAGTACAGTTGTTATATGGACTGTCGCAATTTTTAACAACGTTAAAAGTTCCAAGAAGATTTGAAGAATTATTATTCTTGATATCTTCGAACGTTTCAGAACTTTGATGATGCGCAAAAGAAGTTGGCTGATTGTACGCTACTATCATTCCGTCAATGGGTTTATATGTTCGTGATATTTACCCTGTTCGTAAAAAAAAAAAAAAAAAAAATTTGGCCTTGGTCTTACGAATTTCTAAATTCCCAATTCTACTAGTAAAAAAATATCAAGGTATAAATTTTAAAAAAAGTTGCACTTTATGAGTATATATATCTGACATAAAACCTGAAACAAAAAAACACCAACTTGTAAGATTTCAGTAATATGACTAAAAGGGTTTTTTTTTTTTTTTTTTTTATATTATTTTTCTGGACCCATTAAAATTCAAAGTTTGGTCAGATAAAAAAAGTCTCGTGTGAAAGAATAATTTATAAAGATTACAAAAAAAATTTTTTTTGGGAACCGAATGAATTTTCTAATACTAATGATGAGAGAAAAAGGGTTAAAAAAAAAAAAANAATAACAGTAATAAAAAATATATATATATTAAATATATATTAAATATATATTTATATAATATATATACACATGTAGCGTAAAATAAATTACAGTAATGTTCATATATAAATAATTAGTTTACCGGACCATCAAAAAACATCAATTTGATTACAAAAAAAAATTTTTTTTTTTAAATTAATAATAATATACAGAAAAAAAAAAAAAAGTATATATATATATATATATTATATTCACACATACATATATATAAACATATATATTTATGTACACTCATATATGTACACACATATATAAGTACACATATATATAACATATAGATGTACACATATATATATGCAGATGCTTTTAAATACTATCAGATTAACTAATGATTAGCAGTAGATGCTAACGATTAAACTAACTTTAATTTATTCATGTGAAGCACAGAACAGAATAATTTAATATGACGCTTCTTTTTTCTAGGACAAATTAAGTCGGAGAGTGTCGATTTTTCGAGTAATATTTTCGTCGTACGAAAGAAGTGTGTAATCTTTCAAAAGTTTTAAGAAAAAAAAGGTAGCACGAAAGATGATGTGCAAACGTTGCAAAGCATTTTTTTGTGTTCATCGTATGGGTCCTCACTGTTTAACGAGTTTTTATAGTATCAAGGAGGTGTGCTTTTTAACATTACAGTAATATAATATAAATAATTTTTGAATAGTTTTTGGATGAATTTTAATATTTTTAATATGAATTAATTAAATAAATAAATAAATATATATATATATATATATATATATAAACAGTTATGCTTTTCCCTTATGTTGTGATACCTTTCGGCTCTTTTCACAATAATAATCATACAGATTTCAGGATGTGTGTTGCTCTAACAACAGATCGTTCGACAGATAAACAAAAACGCAAGTAAGTTATGCAACTAGGGTCTCCTAGGGTATTAAAAACGACGCACAAGGAAAAAATTGCGATAGCATATATAATGAAATAAAAAAAACGAATTCATTGTAATTAATGAAATTAATAGGAATTAATAGGAATTATGTAATAGGAATTAATTAATAGGAATTAATTAATAGGAATTAATTAATAGGAATTAATTAATAGGAATTAATTAATAGGAATTAATTAATAGGAATTAATAGGCCGGAATAACTAACGATGACATGTAACGTATGTATTTTCGGCGTAATTCATTCTCAAGAACGAATGGGCTGAAAGACGAGAAAAAATAGCCAGTAAAAAATAACCTAGATTGGGCCACTACATTGACAACGCCCACACATTCTAAACCTGATTCGCAAAAAGAGAAACAATACAAAATAAATGAATAATGTTTTTTTTCCACATTCACATGACATAATAAAGTGGTATATTTTACTATATTACTACAGTATATTACTATATTACAGTATTAAAAGTGTTACAATAGATTTCGTAAATTAAGTACGCCACAATTAGACTTTCTTTTTTCGGTTATATTTTTTCTCTTTAGTCTTTCTTTGTAGCAAAAAAAAATACGATGTTTGTTAATTTTAGGTACCGGGGCTCCATCCGTACCCTTTATTAAACGCGCCATTTAACCATTCTTGATTAAAAAATCCCGTTCTAGAGACACTTTTTAGTTTATATCATCTCTGTAAGGAGAGAAAACAAATTTCGAACTTGAAAAGTATCCAATAGACGAATAGAACAGTATTCTTGTAATCTAGGATTTAACGCACGGTTCATAAATAACTTGAAAGCAATGAAATTAATTATTAATCTTAATAGTAAGAATATTCACAGTCTATTCATATGAAAATAATCTATTTAAAGATATCGTAACACCAATTATTTTCATACAATGGACAACCACATCTGCAAGTTATGCTAGATAAATCAAAAGATTGCATTATCCAAGTTTAGCATTATTTATCAAATTAAGCATTATTTAAAAAAAATTTATTTATGCTACAGTTTAGAATTTCAAAATGAAAAAATTTAAAGAAACTATGTAAACGCATTGTTTGTTTAGCATTTACACTAGTCAATGGACTATTCAATATCTATTCAATATCTATTCAATATCTATTCAATATCTATTCAATATCTATCCAATATCTATTCAATATCTATTCAACATTTATTCAAACATTTATTTAATATTTATTAATAGTTATTCAGTATACTATTCAGTATACTATTCACAGTATACTATTCAATATTTATTCAGCATTTATTTAATATTCAGTATACTATTCATTATCTGTTATATTATTCAAGTTTAATGCACTATCAACAACAAATGCAATGTACTATTCAATATATTTGTATTCAATACACTATTCAATGCACAATGATATGTATTCGATGTATTCATGTGTCTAATATTATTACTGTATTAAATATGTTCATTGTTTATTCACCCTTACTTATTTTGCCTTAATGCGCGCGAGAAAATTAAAGATTAAGTCAGATTATTAAAATAAATTTAATTATGTCGTTCAGCCGTACTCAAACATAAATGGTTTTTTGCTGGGAATTTTATTGGCTAATTCTTAAATTCTTAAGTGCTTATTTGACTTTTTTTATAAATTAGCGTGGTTCTTTTTATATCTGGTAGCATTTATACATATACATATTTATGTTGATTTATAATTATAACGGCTGTATTTATCGTTATTATTATTATTTATTATTATTATTATTATTATTATTATTATTTTTTGTAACATTATTTGGAGTAGATCTCCACTCCACGACGTATACCCCACATTACTCTCCACATGAAACTTAAACCTTAAAAAAACCCCTCTCTCTAAACCATTTACTTTGGGCTTTGGAATAGCATATACACGTTTATTCGTTCATGCTTAACCATATTAAAAGTGCATAAAAGTTATCTTTGCGTATAAAATCCATGCACCCATGAGTTTTATTGAAAAAAATCATTATTCAATATCTTTCAAAAATTTATTATATTTAAATCCGCATTTGGAAACCTATTGTTTCTTTTAGCGTGACTCACACGTTTCAATCAAGATCTCATATTTATCTCATATTTATCTCATATTTATCGCAATGATCAATGAAACTTAAATCAAGAATAAACTTCAAAAATTTTTAAGCCATTTTTCATTAGTACTGAGGGCTTCTATCATAAACATTTCTTTATATTAAATTATAATATATATTAATTATATTAAGTTTATTAAGTCTTTAAATATATCTGATATGATTCGTCAAAATTACTGATATTACTGATATTAGTTAAATTTATTTATTACGTATACATCGTTATTAATCAATTGTGAAGAGAAGGTTCCAAAATGCATGTAGCATCCGATCGATTTTCGAATCCTGAATCGTTTTTGGGTGAAAAACCAATATTAAAATCGACAGATAAGCGAATCATACATAATAATCTGAAAATGGCGTAAGCCACTTGTATTACGCACGTGAGTAACTGTTTTTCCTAATTAAAAATTCAAATTGCAGAATTGTCCGATACAAATAAGTGTACACAAGAAAAAGACGAAATAGGGTATTTTAAGAAAAAAAAAACCGAACAATGTACATAAATAGGACAATGAATAGCATTCAAAGAAATTTTTAAATAAAATTTTTTTTTTTTTTTTTTAATAAATAAATAAGTACTATATATATATATAAAATATATTGTAGTATATTGTAAATTGATTCGTTGTTTAAACAAACTTTAATTTGTATTTTTTTTCTTTCCTGCAAACGCACGAGGAGCGTATTACGTACATGCATACTATGTATGCGCCCCTGTTTCGGTCCGATTCTTTCGCTATTCAATATTGTAACAAACATGCACGCGGAAAACATGCTAAATTACATTATCTTCTCGTTCAAACTTCAACTTATTAAAAACAAGTATACATAATTGCTGGGTTGTTGTTTATCCCATCGTATACTACATCTACTACATAAATTTAAATAAATTTAAAAAAAGATATATATACATATAATGTAAAAAATGAATGGATGAAGTTCATATACATGTACTGTACAGTACGCATGTATGTGGTAATACATACAATAGAAAAAGGGTCAATTCCAGAACTTCGAAATCGTAGTTCTATAGGCAAATGTGATAATGCATATGATTGACTATTATTAGTGACCATACATGTAACGCATAACTGCATGATGAAACTCGTTTATAAACGGGTTCACGTTTTTTTAATCACAAGACATGAGGCAAATTTTTTTTTTGGTTTTTTTTTTTTGAATTATAATTTAAATTTTAAAATCGTTATTCAAATAAATCGAAGCTTGTTTACAATAGTTCTTTTAGCTAGTTTAGAACATATTTTCGAAATACATTGCATAACATCATGCGATATTCCCCAAATTTTTAGTTGAGAGTTTAAAAGGTTTGGATAAATTGTTCGTTTTCTTGGAATCATTTAAGGTTCATCATCGATGGCCCGTTCACCTTATTCGGTTAGCGTTAATTTACATAATTTATATCATTTGGTGAACAATAAAAATAAATTTTCCTTTAATCTGTAATACTAATACCATTGAAATGCTAGTAAAAAGGTTGAATAATTGAGATTACATTCTAATTTTTTATTATTTCTAATTATTCTGTTAATTTTTAAATTATTGCTGTATTATTATTATTAATAATTATTATTATTAATTATTATTATTTATTATTATTTTTACTATTATTATTTTTACTATTTATTATAGTTATTATTATTATTATTTACTACAGTATTTATTTATTTATTTTTACTATTTATATTTATTTATTTATTTATTTATTTTGTTTTTTTGAGCGAAACTTTATAATAAACACGTGAGTGAAAATATATTTATCACATGTCTGTGAGAATCCAACACGAAACAAAAACGAACCATGAAAAAATTCAATTGATTACGCATAATAATAAATGCACGCGAAGACGATGAGAACTAAAGTTTAGAAAAAGAGATAAAGTTAACGCATTAATTGCAGAAAGAAAAAAATAACTATCATGAGACAATGTTTAGTAGAACGAGTCATTAGAAAGAATTTGTAATTTTTTTTTTTCTGGGGGTGCTTACAACATAAGGAGGCGTAAGGTCATGTTGGCATTATGCATATCGTGTACGATCGTTACGCATGCATGCAGGCTTGGTACAACATATTATTGTAAGTATGTGGATATGAATAGAGTAAATCCAATAGAAAACACGAAAAATTCCGGCTAGAAACCAAAAAAAGTGTTGTATAAGACAATTTAAATGCAAACAATAAACCACAGACAGATCAACAACAGACAGAATCACAAAAGAAAAGTCTATTACATAAACATAGATTTTAGATTTACAGATAAAGGTGAAAAAAAAAAGCAATAAATCGAATAAATCGTTAACAGCAAAAAGGTATGATTACTAAATGTAATACTTAAAAGGTTAACGCACGCATAAAGCGAGCATAAATCATTGTTATAATATTTAACAATCGGTTATTGCGTCATTTAAATGTAATAACGCCCAAAGTAAAAAAAAAAAAAAAAAAAAAAAAAAAAAAAAAAAAAAAAAAAAAAAAAAAAAAATACAGAGATCGGTATATAATATAGTAATAAGATCTATCGTTGTGTTACAAAACCGGCAAATGGTAGAACAGCTAAATTTCTCACAAATCGGAAAATCATTTGGTTTGAACGAGATTCTTATCGTACATATCTAACACGGTAAGTACGGAAGTATGTACTTAGGTAGATATTTATTGATTGTATTCTATATATTTTCTATATAATTATATTTCAATATTGTATTTCAATTGTATTTCAATTATACTTAACTATTCATAGTTACTATATTCTAACTATAATCTGACTGGCAAAAATTTTTTTGTTGCATTGTTGATACCACATAATGCATAAATGATTAAACTGTTGACTAAACACAGCAAGTAGGAGAAAATATAAAAATTTCCGCCAGAATCATATGCAAAAGTATGATGACATTGATTATGTAGAATAAAGAAAAAATCGACAAGGATAAACATTCATAATTTGTCATAAAAGCGAACACCAAGTGCCATCTGTTAAAATACAATAATACTTACGTATGTAAGTTGTCTGTCATTATGTCAATTCGTGTTTGATAAACATCTCGCATTCCAACCATTATTAATAGTTATTAATAGTGTAACATGAGAGATTTTCAAGAATAGAAGAGAGATCTGAGAATGATTTAGAAAGATAGAAATTTTCATGTTATTAATAATCAAATGACGCTTCTTACATTGTAATCATTCTTTCTTCACATGCATTCTATTACAGTATAACCGATTAATGTCGATATAAAAAACATTGTACAGATCCCGTGACTTTTATAAACCTAAAACTAGCATCGATTCTAACTAAACTCACATATATTATATATGATACGTAAGAACTTGTAATAATATATATGTGAACTATGATGAAAAATGTGTATATCTGTTATGTGTATATTATTAACAGTTAAGAACTCAGTTAAGAACTCAGTTAAGAACTCAGTTAAGAAAATTAAAATATTTAAAATATACAGTATATGATATATATATACATACATATATATATATTACTAATGCTTATTTAATGCTTATTTAATTTTCAAAATTTAGTAAAACTCCGCTTGTTAAATTTTTAATACGTAAAATGACTAGTTGAAACTATTCTGGAGAGTTACCTTAACCGTTAGATTAATGGTAACAGGTAAGTAATTATCAGATGATGTATGTAGATCATTTTGATATAAATATTGTATAATATTGTATAATATTGTATATTGCAGTATTGTTTGACATACTCGTAAATATATATATTGATAAAAATAAACACTACAAAATAAACTAACAAGTTGATTTAAAAAAAGCTTGTACTGACAAGAAAAAAGGAACGTGATGATTTGTAATTCTAACTGTCAGAATTTAATTAATCAACAGTAACTCTATTCTGCGTCGCTGTCAAAAAACATTTTTAATTAATCATCGGTGACTTGCAAGACTTAATGAACGTGCAGATTAATGAATTTCAATTAAAAACTTCTTTTTTCTCTTGATAATTAATTTTCCGTAAATAAAAAAATTTTGCCGGCAAAAAAAAGAGCATTCATAATAAATATACAGTATATTAATTAATAATTTCACTATAAAAAGTGTCATAATACATAATACTGTAAAATACTGTAAAATACTGTAATAAATGTATTATGTATGTATCAATGATCATTGGTTTATCAAAAAACCAGTTTCATGACCTGTAATTAAAAATTAAAACAATCTGTCCTAAATCTCCTCTGACGGAAACCCTAATTTTATTGAAAATTAATATAAACAGGTTTTTCTAATAATAATAATTTTATGTACTACATTAATCAAGGATTCAACATGTTCTGCTGGTTATAGTTGAAGTGTTATCGTTTTCACAAGCATTTTGTAAATGTATGACAAAATCATTTAGGAATTTCGGTTACATGTGAATGTGCTACTATTGGATGTTGAGTGAATTCCATAATTTCATGCAAATGTTAAACAGGTTTTTATTCTTGTGTGACTCATCAAATACCGATTTGTCAAATGTATGCAATGTAAGATAAGATAAAAAACCATATAGCATATATAGAAAAGGGGAACGAGTTCTTTACAGTTGAAGAAAGAATAGTAAAAATTTTTGTTGTTTATTGTAAAAATAGTAAAAAAAAAATAGTAAAAAAATAGTAAAAAATAGTAAAAAATAGTACATATTGTTACTAACGAATTCATTACTAGTCGTAACAGTAATACTATACTGTTATGTCAAAAGTTAGTAATAATTAAAGAAATGTGTTTGTTTTGTAATGAAAACTTTTTCAAAGAAAATGAACACGCGCCATAAAAGATCATTGCATGCTAACTTGACAGGTTTCACGAAAATTTATAAATTTATAAGACTTGGCCCTTTAACATCCTTATTTTGATATCATTCTATTTACGGTATGCATACAATAATATGTACAATGGATTTATTCGCTTGACAATTGAAGAAAATTAATTATTCCTAGATACTCTTTGCAGTATTTGGATTCGTATGGTTCAAATTGGATACTCATCAGTCAGGTCGTATTATAAATTGGTAAATGCCATATAACGCGATTACTATATACAACATATTTTGATCGCGTGTGATATTCATAATTGTCTATCAATGCTATCTATCAATGTGTCTAAAAATTTCATGCTATATTAGCTTTATTTACGTGTATGATGTGTATGATGTGCACTAGTATGAATATACCATATAAGGTGACCAAAAAAATACACTTGTTTTTTTACTAAAAATGGATAGTGATTTACAATTGAGCGATGTTGAAAAAATATGGTGAAATACCGAATAAATGAAATGGTTTGTAGCTATTAATAACTATAATAACTATAATGGATATACCTAAGAATGAAAGATGTATCATTTTGATTTGAAATCTTTATGCCAAGTATATTTGATATCATTTTGTTTATGCTCTTTTTTAACTAAACGTCAAATGAGATAATAGTCGTAGTCCCCTTTATTTGGATTCTATTTACAACTGATAATCTATTAAACAATAACCACATGCTGACATAATCGTTTCATGCCGATAAATCTGAAAAAAATGAAAGGCTCAAGATAACGAGCAAGCTGTTCACCGATTAGGAGGAAAGATAAAGTAACAATTTTTAAGAGTTAAGCGGGTGGTTTATCATGTATATAAATATCAAAAATGATTTTAAAATGATTCATGCATGTTGAATCAAGATAGTATAAATTAAGCTATTGCTTTTCTATCAAAACGATTCAAAGGAATTTTAATCTATAAGTTATATTTCCCCATATTCCATATTGAATTTTTTGATGCATGTATTTTATTGTAAAAAATCCTAGATTAAAACGTTTAGAACAAAAAGTGTCATTTGAATAGTGCATTATCTCATTAACAAAACTTGGTTAAACTAGTTCTGCATAAATATCCGTCAATCAGTCGTTACATAATTGCCCTATAATTTTTAAACTTTAACTTAAAATCAAATATATAAATATATATATATTACATATATATATATTTATATATATATATGATATATGTGTGTATGTGTGTGTATATATATATGTCTGATACATATATTTATATTTATATTTATCATTCTATATTTCTATATACTTTTTGATTTAAATTTCAAGATTATCGAATATTATATAGTAGCCAAATATTTAGACTTATTTACTAACAATTAATAAATTCTAGTTTGTCATTCTTGGAAAAAATAAATAAACATTGCCCTATCTATGTATTCGGAAACAGCGTACTGTACGTACGTACAGTACATACGTACAAATTATACAATATAATAAATAAATTGGGGTCTTGCCACTTACGACATTTCCCGATCGAGTTAAATCGAACAAAAACGGACCAAATACTGTATCATATTCATATGTAATCACTTTTTAGCTTATTGACTTGATCAAAAAATCAATAAGTGATTTACATAAATATGACCGGTATTTTGGTCCGTTTTTGTCCGATTTAACTCGTTCGGGAAATGTCGTATGGTGATTTTCAAGACCAAGGTCCATTTATATATTTGAATTACACCATAAAAATCATCATTTAAATTCTAACACAAATTTAATTACAATGTAAATACTTTCGGTAGATTATTTTGTATGACTTTGAATAAAATCTTTCTTATATGAATGTTTGCTAACTAACTGTAAATTCTGTAAATTAAATTAATTGTAACATTTATCAGCTATACAGTATACCAGTTAGAATTTAACCATAATTTCCTAATTTTAATTGAGTATGTCATGCCTGTTATTTATTTTAGACCCTCAAACTTATGACTTATGCACCCAAGCTATTCTATTATCCCGAATTTTTTAAAATTTATAAAAATGTAACGTAATTAGTAATTGATTTTGCAACAAAATTTGAACTAATTAAGGTAAATCATATAAATAGATGCAATTTAATTTAAGGTTACACGATTTGTTATAATATGTTAAATGGTGCTGATACATACCCCGTTTTTTTTTTTAATATCGACACTAGTGGTGCAGGATAAATTACCTTTTAATATCCGAGCGTTACGTTACGCAAGAGTAAAGTAATTTCTTCAAGATGAAACAAAATTTTCGGTGTATATATATTGTCTGAAAATAACATATAAATAATGTTGTGGTTAAATTCCTAAATATTTATATTATTAATATTATTAATGTAAAATAAATTTCGTAAAGTATGTTCTGTTTAGTTCGAAACACTAATTATTATACTTTCGCAAATAGGATTTATTTGTCACAATGACTTATGATAATGAGGATCCGTATCCTCTAAGAAAACGTATAAATACTAACAGAACGATTATCCCTTCCTTAATTTAGAACAATTGCTATAACATGAACGATCAAGTCATAGCATTCAATCAATGCGCATGTTTATAGTGCACGAATAAGGTCTTAAAATAGTATATAACAAATTTATATAAAATGTATTTATATACAATAATATACTGTATCACAAAATACAAATTGTTAAATGATTCCAAGAAATGGTGGAATTTAAAGATGGCGATGAAATAGCTAGAGATGAATCAACTTCACATCATTGATGTTGAATTGATGAAATTGATAAAGTTTAATTTTATCTGCATACTCTAGTAAAGATCTCTTTGTCGGCTTATCACATTTGACAGTTTTATGAATCCAAACGCATATCAAATAAGAAAAAAGGATTCACCTTTCTAAAAGTGTTTGTAGTCGACCTAAATTTATCGATTCGACTAAGTCGAAATTTAAAATTCGGTTTAGCCGGCTATGCAAGTCGATTGCCTTTAGTACTGTATACAAAATATTATATCCGGAATTTTCCCGAAAATCACTATTAATCACTATGATATTATAAAATTGTTTGATTCCTAAATCGCCCGACCATATTGACTGTCAATTAATATGAATGCGCTTTTTTAATTCCTTTTTTTTTACAGTTACAATAAGGGTTTCATAATTAACAAATAAGTGACGTATTTTGAAAATAAGTAGGAGTTTTTAAATAGTATTTGAATTATAAATCGGAAAAATAAAATAAGATCTTCCTGATTTTAATTATGAAACCCCCCTAATGGTAAGATCTTTAATTATACTGTATTAGACAAAATTAATACTTTTATATAACAATAGTTTATTAATTTAGAACCCTTTTAACAATTCCTACTTTTGGGCTTTTTTTTTAAAATACCTTTTTTTTTTAAAAAAAAAAAAATCTCAAGAAAAAATGAAATTTCGAGCTCATTTATTATTTATTAGATTCAGCTAATAAAAAAAAAATCTGATCATATACGTTACTAGTAGAGCTATACAGTAAATACGTAATTAATGATAAAATTAAATGCTCGAAATGGAGATTGTATCCGAGTAAAAAGAAATATTATTATATGGTTATAATAAATGGGAAATTCTATTTTCACCCAAATTAAAGTCACCCGACATATAATTATTATTATTATACTATATAATATAAATTCATATCATATCATTAAAATTTATCTACCCTAACCACTAATTAATCAATCTATAGAATATTTAGTTTGTTATAGTATATAGTTTGTATATTATATAATATAATGGAAATTATATGTCGAGTGACTTTAACTGTGTGAAAATGGAATTTCCCAATAAAAATTACCGAATAACCGGATAATTTAATAATACTCGGGTAGAAGTTTTTTATGGGTACTCTAGCTTGAAGTCTAATTTCCTTGGCAGCAACTCATAAGTTTTAAAAATATAGAACTGCATGTTCACATGATAATCAGCGGCGTAAATATACTGTTCATAAAAATTCAAAATAAGATTAGGTTTAATAATAAAAGGTGAAAGAAAATATTTTGGAAAAGTGGCGAATTTTGTGATTCAGTGATTAGAATCAAGTAATTTATGCAAAATAACGAGCTATAAATCTAAATCGCTCGGTTTTGATCACCAAATATCCAATTATTTTATATCTTAATAAGTTAATCTTATTTTGTAAATTAAATCTATTAAGTTCTTATTTATCATTATAAGTAATTGATATTTTCACTTTCTTTTGATATTGGTAATCTTTACAAACAGGTTCTAATACTTGTAATTATGTACACAGATAAAAATAGAATACCAAAATCCCGGTAATTAAAAATATACATATTATCATATCGATAATATAATACTTTACTAAGAATCAGGTTATATAAACAATCTGGTCTAGGACTAGCTGGGTTATATAAATCATCTATAACTAATCTAGTCTAGGACTAGCTGGTTAGAATGGGTGGATTAATCTGGATAGTCAGAATTATTCCTGGTTCTGGTTCAAATTGTGTTTTATTAATATGTTAGATCACATCGATGCTAGCGGACATACTAAACTATTAAATGCCCGTTATTTCTTGCATTACTTTTCGTGGAAAATTGTACAAACATGTTTCTGAAAAACAAATATTGCCAGAAATATATCTAATGCCACTTAATGCAGGCTAACCTGTCAGGATTTTGACAGCAACCTTAGCGTATTCAAAATCAGATGTAAAACGAAGAAAAAACGCGAAACACCAAAACAGACCAAAAGATCGTTCATAACTCGATATTTTACCTTTCCTTGTGATGTTTTGGTATTAAGAAAGTTTTTATGATCTAAATTATTTTTTTTTAGCAAAAGTTTTTTTTTAGTTGGTGACGCTAGAGCCCTAGGATTTTGACCGGTTCTTTTTTCATCATCCATAAATATATCAGTCACACGATATGTCACAACAAAATTTTTTATATATAAAATTTATAAAAAAAAACATATAAAATTACTATAAACTTTGAATCTTTGATGTTTCTTCCCCTACATATTAACTTAAAATTAAATTTTTCGGGAATATAGAACAAAGAGAGAAGAAAAAATTGGGCTTAAAAATCAAATTAAAATTTTGCCATTTTTGCACAAAACGAAAATGTATCTTCGCCAAAAACAAATATTTAACGATTTTAAGACAATAAGTATGTGTAAAATCATGCCCTGAATAACTTTACTTAGGCGATCGAAGAAAGGTTACCTTGTAAGAAAAATGAGTTACCTATGTACTAAAGTAAAATTTTTTGAGTTTTAAATATAAAACCCCCATTTTTCACCTAGTAAATGGACGAAAAAACGCATTTTGACCTAAAATACGAGTAAAATTGCATGCTGAACAACTTTGCTTAAGCGCCCAAAGCGGGTTATCTTGATAAAAAAAGGGGTCTTATATTTAAAACTCAAAAAATTTTACTTTAGTACATAGATAACCCATTTTTCTTACAAGGTAATCTTCTTCGGTCGCCTAAGTAAAGTTATTCAGGGCATGATTTTACACATACTATTGTCTTAAAATCGTTAAATATTTGTTTTTGGCGAAGTTACATTTTCGTTTTGTGCAAAAATGGCAAAATTTTAATTTGATTTTTAAGCCCAATTTTTTCTTCTCTCTTTGTTCTATATTCCCGAAAAATTTAATTTTAAGTTAATATATAGGGGAAGAAACATCAAAGATTCAAAGTTTATAGTAATTTTATATGTTTTTTTTTTATAAATTTATATATAACTAAAAACTTAGTGTGGCAAGTCGGTTGACTGATATCAGGCAATAAGCAATATATGTAAGTGTCATTAAGAGAAAACTTGTCATCAGGATTGTATCCAGTACAAAATATAATCGAAAGCCCGAAGATAGGTTTTCTTCTAATGGCACTCATATATGAATTATCGGAATTTTAATATATGGGATCTTGCAACTCAATATCAAGACGGAGGGTGAAAATTAACAAAATTTAAAAACTTGCTCAAATTAGTTCAAAAATCTGGAAGGATAACTGTAAATGGGATGCCATGAATTGAATATCATAACCCAATGATAGAACTGAGCATTTTCTATTTTATTTATTTATTCAGAGAAATCAAATAGTATACTAAATTATGAGATATTTGATTCGCCATATTATCTTTTTTCTAGGGTTCCTCAAATTCAAATCAAATCAAATATTAGGTCAATTTGAATTTGATCAAATCAAATTGACCCTGATTTGAATTTGATTTGATTCAAATATTTGAATTTGAATTTGATTTGAATTTGAATTTTTAATAGTAATTTTCAAATCAAATCAAATATTTGTCAAATCAAATCAAATTTGACCATATTTGAATTTGATCAAATCAAATATAGTCAAATTTGAATTTGAATTTGATCAAATATTTGATTCAAATATTTGAAGATCAAATCAAATTGCGGAACCCTACTTTTTTCTTTATGTTATATTAGATAGGAAGAAATAAGGTAAGCCTCTAATAAAAAAAATTTAGATGATTAGTAACACTGCTCAAAACTTTTTTTTATTTGGATGCTATAAATTTATCCTTTAAATTGTATTGCAGACAAATTTGTTTACAACTTTTTTATAAATTTAAATTTTTTTAATAAAATCTTAAATATTGATTTTGCTATAAATTTTTTAAGTGAAATATTTAATTTTAGATCTACTTTATTAGTATTGTTAATAAAAAAATTTTTTTAAATACATTAAAAAAAATTTTAGTGTAATAAAATTTAAAATTTTATTTTGAAGCTTTTACTTAATTTTATAATTTCATTTTACTAAATTACACTACTGGTGTTCAATACTACAATGATTTTTGCCAATCAAAATTTTTAAATGCAGTGTAATATAAAGATTGGGTATACCATAAAGTTTTCTATTTTTTTAAAAAAAATATCTTCTAACTCAAAATTTATCTATGAAACCACTTTTTTTTTAAAAAAAAAAAATTTCTTGCAAAATTTTACATACAGTATACTATGCTTATCCTAACTCCTAACTTTTAACCCTAACTTAATATTTATTAATTGAAAGATTGCAAATAAAGGATAGAAAATAATCTATATTTTATAATAAATCATAACAGGCATTTTATAATAAAAATTTCTAATAGCTGGAATAGAAAGTAATTTTTCATTGCAAAATTGTAAAAATAATAAAATATGCTATAAAGTAAGTTAATATAAACAAATAAATTCAGCAATCTAGTTAGATAATACATAATAATTTTCAGTAATTATAAATCAAACCAGTGGTGTTAAACACCAGTATGCAGTGTAACATGAAGATCAATATCAAAAAAATAAACAAAAAAAAATAAACAAAAGTTAAAGTTGATAAATGTTAAGTAGAGCAATAGTTAGGGTTAGGGCAGTGTTGTCACTTGGACGTGTCCATACTATGTTTTTTGTCCAACGTCCAAGATTGTCCAAAATCATCCAAGCCTATGTCCCATGTTTAACTAATCAATAAAGTAATTTAAAAAAATATATAATTATATATTTTTTTAGGTGCTGGACTCATTGGTGAAAAAATTAAAATGGATTATCTTAATAAAATTTTAAGCAATTTTAATTTGAAAATGTTCAAAATGTCCAAAAAGCATCCAAGTGACAACACTGGGTTAGGGTGAGGCATAGTATATAGTAAAATTTCGCAAGGGGGGTTTTTTTTAAAAAAAAAGGTGGTTTCATAGATAAAATTTTGATTTAGAAGGTATTTTTAAAAAAAAAAGCAAAACAACAAAAATTTTATGTTACACCTGATCTTTATGTTACACTGTATTTAAAAAATTTGATTGGTGAAAATCATTGTGGTATTGAGCACCAGTGGTGTGATTTAGTAAAACCGATAATTTTATTTTAAACAATAAACCAAGTTATATGATAAGTACTAGTTTTTACTTTTTATATTTTTTTTTAAAAAAAAAAAAATCTAACACTTTTTTTTCTTTTTGTAGGTTTTTTACTTGTTAGAACAATAACTATGGATAGTACAATACTAGAGGTGTAAATTAGAAAATAAGCTTGGATGAAATGGAACTTGATTTAGTTCCAAATAAGATTATAATGATAAGTGCTTCTAAGTGCATATACTTGAAACTACACTTTAATAACATGCACCTAGAGAATATTAAGAAAAAGTGTATTTATAGAAATCAAGTATATATTTGGACCAAAATTTAAATATGCATTTAGAAACATACTTAAAGAGGTCTAATTGTATTAGTTTTCATTATTATTTTGGTTTTTTTTTGAATTATGAACTACTGATTTCTTTTATTAGAGGATTTTAGGTTTTTGACTTGTTGAATATGAGTTGGAACTTAAAAATCTAGATCTGAATAAGAGACTATAATAATATGTATAGTCAAATCTCTTATAGTATATGCTCTTGGTTTATAAAGAGCATGTACTTTTTGTATAAAGGACTGCCTGTAATTGTATAATACAGATCTTGCAATATTATAATTGCTATTGTAGGAACAGTATATAGTTGTAAGAGTAGCATATTATTTGAGATTTGTATATTGTGTATTGTTTTTTATTTAATAAAAATACAGATTTTACTAAAACGCACCTATGGTGTTTTATACCATGTTACACAAAACTATTAGAATAGCCAATCAGAATTTAAGATCAGGTGTAACAAAAAATTTTGTATTTTTTTAAAAAAACATTCATATCGCAAAATTTTGTTTATGAAACCACCTTTGGGGCTCTAATAAAAAAAATTTCTTGCTAAATTTTGTATATACTAATGCCCCCCGATAAAATCCTAGGCCTTACCCTAACCCTAAAGTAATTAAAATTTATTTTTTGGTTTGTAAAATTTATTTTTTTGTTTTTGTTACACAGATTTGCAAATTTAATTTACCTATGATAGTAAAATACCATAAGTGCGTTTATAATAATTGAAAAATAAAATAAAATAAAAATACATTATATCGTATTATATTTGAAATTATAAAAATCTATAGCATACTTAGCAGCAGGTTCTAATTTTTATAGTTGGACCTCTATAAATGCAACCTCTATAAATGCAATATCTCTCTAAATGCAAGTTTTTGTCTTGTCTATAAGAAATTATTAGTGCTAAATGCATGTTCTATATTCTGTAAATGCACATTCTTCTAAATAATTTTCTATATCATACTACCTCCCTAAATGCATGTTGTAGGCTTGTCTGTACATATTGTATTTATGAAGGTTTGACTGTATTTTATTAAACCAACTTGATTCAAATTGTATTTTAACTAATTAATAACAAAAAAAATTGTAAAAAAAAAGTATTAGTTTCTAGGTTTAAAAAAAATATCAAACCCAAATAAGAATATACTCAGTTCGTTTAAGCTAAAGTTTTTTGATTTTGTATATCTACTTAAACTCAACAAATAACAAAGTATACTTTTCTAAGTATGTTCTCTATAAGTTTATACCCTTTTTAAATGTACATTTAAATTCTGGCTCAAATATATGCATAACCTCTATAAATACATTTTTTTTTATTATTATCCAAGTACATATTGTTAAGTATAGTTCTGTACTTAAAAAAATCTGACTATATAGTCTTTTGTTCAAATCTAGATTAAGTTTCAACTTATATTTCAACAAATCAAAGATCAAAAAACCTTCAAATAAAAGAAGTTGTTAGTTTATATTCAAAATAAAAAAAAAAACCAAGATCTTTCTAAATACATCCTCTATAAGTGCATATTCTCTCTAAATGTATACTTAAATTTTAGCCCAAGTACAGTATATACTTAACCTCTATAAATGTATTTCTTCTTATTCTCTGGGTGTACATTATTAAAATGTGGTCCCAAGAATGTGGACTTAGAGAAATCTAAATGTATTTTTTTAGATAATTAAAGATTGAAATTATTCATATATAAGGTATTTTTTAGTCTGAATGCGTATATTTTACTAAATAAAGTTATATTAAAGAAAATTTTATTCAAGTAACTAATTCTATAGGTAATATTTTATTACTTTTTAAAAATTGTTATTTTTTTTAATAAATATAGCATGGTTTACTATGAGGTAAAAATAAACATATTTGATATTTTCTATAATTAATCTTTGCTATACAACTATATGAAATTTCTACCCTTGATTTGTGATCTATAACTAAATTTAATTTTTGTTTATTTGATTTTTATATTGTATACATACTAGTATTGAACACCATAGTGTGATTTAATAAAACTGTTATATTTTTACCTATAAAAAATATATTTACCTCTAATAAAAGACTTAATTTTTATAAATAAATTACTAAAAGTGCAATAATAAAAATTGTTTTTTATATAAACTATATATTGTATTAAAACTATATTCTCAAAACCAATATCTAGAAAGTTATCAAAGTTGTAAAGTATTTTTTTAGTTTAAAACAATTTAAACTTTTTTTTTATAATATAAATACAAATAATACAAAAATATAATTTTTATTTAGACCTTGGGTCCGATAGCATAGTGGTTATGCTCCAAGGTCGCAAATCACAATGTTGCTAGTTCAAATCCAAGTGGCGGCAATTTTAAGAAAGCCAGCTGGGCTAGACCAAATAAGGGATCCTAGAATGGGCAGCGATCGACAATCAAGATCACGACGACGAGGGCTGTGCCAGAACCCCGATTTGGATTAACTGAAGTCATGAGACGTAATGTGAGGCCTAAGTTTGGATATTACGAGATACTACATAAACTCGTAGCGCAAGCAGTCTGAAAATTGGCTGCGAAGATTTTTGGCTACTATAGTGGTCGGTGAGACAGGTCGCTTCTGGGCGGTGCGAAAGCAAAAAGCTGGGGGAAGTCGGGTTGTATCAGTGGAAAATAAATAACAACTACGTTATAAATTACTAAAAATAACACCGGCAAGACTGTCAAAAAAAATATAATAATAATAATTTTTATTTAAATATTACTAGATATAATTTGTTATTTTACTAATAGTTTATATTTAAATACAAAAATTTTAAATATTAAAACAAATTAATATAAGATTTTTACTAATTATACACGGGGTGTATGGTACACAGGTATTAGTTTTATTAATTCCGTGATTTGCAAATTTGTGTAACATGCCAATCAAAACAATTTCTACAAACGAAAAATTAAGCCCTTTCTTATAGTTAGGGTAAGGGTGAATTTGAGATTGGGGTGAGGTATAGTTTATACCAAAATTTCGCAAGGAATTTTTTTTGTTAGAAGCCAAAAGGAGATTTCATAATTGAAATTTTGGGATATTGGCTGGTTTTATTCACTTCCGTGTTCAAACACCCCGTGTACAAATAGTAATTGTCTTAATATAATAAAAAAAATATTTGCTAAATTTAAAAAAAGATTTAAAAAAATTAAATTTTTTAATTTTTTAAAAAATAACTAAAACTATATACTTATATAATTTTTTAAAATTTTTAGCTAAAATTAAAATTAAAGCCTGTTTATTTAACATTATTGTTAGATTAAAGTTAAAACTAGTATATAAGTAAAATTACCTTTTTAATATTTTTATTAATAGTTCAAAATAGGTTAAAACTATCATTTTGATATTTTTGCAATTTTTAGTTTTTTAGCTTTAGATTATATAAACAAAATTTTATAACTCCAATTAGGCACTTTACAAAAATCTTATAGTATATAGTTTTAAATAGTCTTTTTTTTAAATTTATATTAAAAATCTAATTAGTATATTTATTTATATGTAGTATTCTAAATAGAACAATATATAAAACATATAACTATTAGTTATTAAATTAGAAAAATAGATATCTGTTAGTGTCTAAAGCCAAGAATAAACATCAGGCTGATTCACATCGATCTCTATAGCTAATTGGCTGCATGTGACTGAAATTCAACACAAAATCGTGTCATTGCTATACTATAGAGTCCTCGCTATGCTTTAGACAATAAGTATAGAGTTTTTCAAATACAAATTAAATCAAATATTAGATATATTAACTTTGATTTAAATTTGATTTGATTTGAATTTTTAAAAATTTTGTTTATAATTTTTTAAATTAAATTAAATATTTCAAGTATTTAATTAAATTAAATCAAATAATTTTAATTTAATTTGACTTAAAAATTTGTATTTAATTTGATTTAAAATCAAATATTTAATCAAATCAAATTAAATCAAATCAAATTGCAAAACTTTTTTAAATAAGTAATTTTCAATATTGTAAATATTTTCTAATTATATATTAACTATAAAGTTTGATTAACTAATTTTTGGCTATTCAAATATCAAATATGTAATTAAAAAAATATTTACAATAATTTTATTATAAAGTTGTCTAATAAGAGTGCAGACATTTATTAGTTAATATTTTAGAAGGTGAGAGGTTAAGCAAAATCTTATCTTTTTAGTTAAATTTAATGGGCTAAAATTATATATATATTACCTGAAAAATAAACTGCTATAGTAAATAAATATTAGATAATAAATATTAGTACCCTAATTGAAATTTTGATTTAATTTATATTAAAAAATATAAAAAAATTAAATATTCATATTATAAGAAACTATACAATAATTAAATATATAAATTATATTAAGTTTATATAGATTATATTAAATTTTTTTTAATATTTTTAAATAATTAAAAAAAAATTAATCAAAAATATATTTATAATAAGAATTAATGTATATGTAGCTATATGCTACATGTAGCCATATTATTGATTATAGAAAATTTTGCAGCCTTAGGGTTAGGGTTAGAATTAGAATTAGTATTAGAGTTAGAGTTGGGTTTAGAATTAGGGTTAGGGTTTTGGTTGAATTTAGAGTAAAATTGCAAGAGGAATATTTTTGCTTAGTAACACGACAGGAGTTACTCTAGTAAAATGTTAAAATACGTGGGTTGAATAATAAGTTTTGTCAGTAGATTAATACTTAAGATAAAGTTTAATTAAGTTTTATATAAAAAAATTGCAATATTTTTTATATAATAAATCAAAAATTCAATATTTTAAAAACTATTCGATAAAAATACTTAAAAATTTTTTTACAAATATATTTAACAACTATATTTATATATGAGAATTTCTATTTGTACACTATGTGTATATATGTTGTGCCTCAGATTAAAACTTGCGTCAGATTAAATCTGACGCACGTCAGATGACTATCAATTGACTAGCATTAAATGATCGGCAACAACTGGCCTAAACTACCTCCTAACTTTACCGTAATTTTACTCTAACACTAATCTAATTTAGGCCGGTGTCAATCTGACGCAAGGATCGATCTGAGGCACAACATATACACGCATCACGTGATTTTATATTTAAATAATGTTATACACATAATATAAATAAAGAGTAATTAGATCGCCACCAAAAAGTCTACTTACATGTAATTTGAATCCTTGAAGATAAGCTGCGATGTTATACAATCAGGAAAATTCAAAACATCGTTTTGACAAAATTGCTCATTGCAGTTTCCTTAAGCGATTTTATACTATAACTGCCTAAACCCTAACCCTAATGTAGATCTCACCCTAACCCTAATTACCCCAATTTAACATAAAGAGAACAATGAATTTTTGTTGCTGGTCACGTGTGATGGAACACAACTACTATTCACGTGATACCTGGCCAATTAACCAAACAAAATACAAAAACGGCAGTCATACCTACCTTAGTAGATTAGTTAAAAATGTTGAAAAGCAATATTGCTTATACATAACTATCTAAAATCTGCCTAACCTTAACCTATAAACGACCCTAACCCTAAAGTTAATTTGATACAATATATATTATAAGAATCTGTTTTGCTTTGGACATCTTTCTAAAAAGGTATAAAATTTCGAAACTATACATTGTTTCACCAACAGCTCCTTTAGTCGACATCATGCCACTAATCTAATACAAATCCTAACCTTAATTCCAAGTGATGTCGGCTAAATAAACTTTGGCAAAATGATAACAAAAGTACTCTTAAAATAGTCTAAGTATAACACATTTAACGTAACTAAAAAAATCAACTAGATAAATTTCTCCTACTATTACTCTATTCTAATTCATTTTGGCAAGTTTTTGAATAGTGCCCATACTGTCTACATCTCCCACATCTTCGACTATTTGTAGTAGTTTCCGTATTATTTATGACATTGTTCTTTCTATTGGTTAAAGCCCGCCTTTCTTTACATGTTTCTAGTTCAATACTCGATTTAAGCCTCTTTGGTGGTCTTCCTCTATATTGAATAATAGCAGGATTATTGATATCGGATAAGTCTTCATTTTCTGTTTCCCTATTCTTATTTTGAGCATCATAGAGTAGCGTTTTAAATGTGTTCAATAATTCATGTTCCAAATTAGCCTTCATAGTATGATCGATAAGTTTTCTTGATAGTCCACTTAACTCGACATATGTCGCCTTATTTGATTTTGCTAATGGCTGGTGACTGATGAATTTGTTTGAATCGAAAAAAAATGCTGAAAATTTATACTTCTTTCAAATGCCATATCATGTGTTGTACCACATACTGAAATGGGCAAATATTGTTGTAAAAGGTCATTCGATTCAATATTAGTATTCAAGAACCATTGACTAGGAATCATGCTTATATGGAAGGTGGCATATCTAGAATAAGTACCGACACAGAAAAAGTGACGGCATACCAACCCCTTGTTGACCAAAAGAAGACAAGTGCATAAGTGTGTGCCTTCATCAAGTAGCACAACGTAATTGCCTATTTCTTGCATTCTAGTAGCACATACGTTCCATACTTCCAAAATTGCTTCTTCAGGTATAGTTCTAATTAATAAACTAAAAAGGATTTGCCGTGTATCTAATTCCTGTTCTCTAATACCAACACTTATGTCTTCATTATTACTTTCTAACTATAAGAAGACAACAAATTTCTTAGTTATAAAATAGAAGAATACAAGTAGGTTTTTTTTACTATAATTTCTTACCTCTTTCAAATGTTGCCATTCTGCAATTCGAGTACAGTCAACCCTCCATAAATGCAACCACCATAAATGCAATACCTCTCTAAATGCACGTTTTTTTCTATTCCGTAAAATGTTATTAGTGCTAAATGCATATTCTATATTCTGTAAATGCACGTTCTCTTGAATAACATTTTATATCACACTAACCTTCCTAAATGCACGTGGCCAATCAAATTTTAGTATTTAAGATAGGTTATACAGTTTTGGCAGAAGTTACACAAACTTGATTAAAAGCTGCAATTTAATTGGCTCTCTCTAAATGCAAATCTCCCTAAATGCACGTTGTAGGCTTGTCCCTACGAGTTGCATTTATGGAGGGTTGACTGTAGTATTATAACATACAGATTGGTTCATTTGTGCTCTCTGTTTTCCGAGCATTACAGGAGTTAAAAATTCTTTAATAAGACTATCAACTGATCCAAAGAGCCTTGTATTCAACATGGGCATACCAACTACGGATAAAGCATTTCATGTAGCATCAAATTTTTCAAGATGTTCTTCATTCTTAGTGCAATCTTTAAGACTATGTAATAAATTGCATAATGATGTTGAACGATTTACTTTATCATGTATAACTTTATTAATTGATTCGATTTTTTGTGAACTTTGTACACCAGCTGTAAAGTGTCTATATATCCAATGTAATGCCCAAGATTTCTTAGTAGTGTAAAGAGTTCCAGTTAGGTATTTTACAGCCGCAGGATATTTATCAACTAGCTGATTCCATTGATATTCAAATAGGTTTCGCAGAGTGAATTCTGGCATGTATAGAACTTACGACGAAATTCTTCAAAATGAATACCTAATTTTCCCTTTAGCTTTTTTCAAAGATTCAGATCAATGTGAAAAATATATAATAGGTGCTGAGTGTTAGGAAAAATATCCATAATAGATCGAATAAGTGAAGGATCTGAATCAGTAAACACAACACTGGGCGAAATACCCGTTTCATTAAGTATATTGTCAAAAATCCATCGATAACTATTCAGCGTCTCATCTTCAATAATAGCAGTTGCGACTATTCTTGTCTTATAGTTGTTGTCTATTACTGCTATAACACAAAGTAGCATTCTATACTGGTTAGTATTATAGGTGGTATCTATAATTACAATATTATGATATTTTGTATATAACTCTCTTTGAGCAGGTGACATCCAAAAAAGTGTGTTTAATCTTTGTAAAACAGGCTCTAATTGAAGTTTTACGATTCATAGTAGTTCTAAATCTTTCCATTCTAATAATTGCTGTATCATTACAGATGCATCTGTGTCTCTAGAATTATTTTTCTGACGAAACCGGCAAACTGCATTGTATAAGTCCCATTTATATATGGGTTGATCCTGATAATCATGTTTTAGTAATGGAAAGATAGATTTTGAATCCATCCGTCCCTAAATAACATATTTTTCTATATCAGCTAACATTTCACTTGTCAACTTCCGAAATCGTGGAGCTATTTGACCGATCATTTTAGTAAGTAGGTGATTATGTTCATTAACGAATGAATTAATTTTTACAATGGCACTTGTTTTTGGACAAGTGACATTGAGTTTCCACTGACACTGTGTTCGTTGAGAATGCATATTACGTCTCTTTATCAGATCCGATGTAGCTTGTGAGACATATGACCCAGACTTAGAACATTCGTAAGTAGCTCTATGCATCACACCTTGAACTATTTCACTTGTTCTAATTTTATAATTAAAGCCCTTTTCCAATGCAAACCTATCTATCCAAATTCTGAACTCATCCCAATTATTAAAGGTACATCCATAGAACAATTCTAAAGAATTAGACGAATCATCTGATTCATCTGATTCATCTAATTCGTCATTAAATGAATTCGTATCATAAGCCTATTTAGAAACAAAATTAACCCTTCAATTAATTGCAAGTATATGTTTAGGTATAAATGCGAATATGATAGAATAATGAAATAATTACCGGTACAGAAAATTGTGATGAAGTCGAAGCATGGACATATTGGTCAGTGCAATAGTTGTCATAATGGAAATTATTCTCATCAGTCGAAGGCTATTAAGATGTGATGTGATAAATCAGATTTTTTAGTTAAATCAAAAAAGTATGAAAGGTAGAGTTACAAACAAGATTATAATAACACCTGAAGCTGTAATGAAGTCGAAGTATTGTCAATACAAAAATTTTCAAGCGAAGTCGAAACACAATTATTATGGTCGGTGCAAAAATTTTCAAGCTCAAGCTTATTCATAGTAGTCAGCATCGAATATGGTTCAGGGAACTTTTAACATATGATAAATTAGATCAAAACGTATATAAGGCAGAGTTACCAACAAGGTTATTATAATCACCTGAGCCTGTAATGAAATCGAAGCATAATCATTCTGGTTCTTGCAAGAATTTTCATGCTCAAGCTTATCAATGTCGAATGTGTTTTAGTTGAATAACATAGAAGATTAAAAACATAGATGTGAACAAAATATAAAACGATTTATTAAGTAATTACTGGCAATGATGTTGAAGCATGATTATGTCGATTGTCACCATCAAGTTTATTAACAGTGATCAATGTCGAATATATTTCAGAGTCCTATAAAGATTAGGTTTTTTAGTTAGATGGTAAAGATATAATGAAGCAGAAGTGCAAATAAATCATGAAGGATCCAATAATTACAGAAAGGTGTGAAGAAATATTTTCATAGTCAGGTTCATACATGTTTTGTATGTGAAAGAGAAAATAAGAAAAAGCTAAAAAAGCTACAATTCACAACAACATTGACTAATTTATTCTAAATAGATTACATCATACTTACGTTTCGTACAGTTAACATATAAATAATAATGAAATCAGGTGCTATGATCTAATTTCAGAGTTTTAAATCATACATGCTTGTATAATGTTTTGATCCGTGTTTGCACACTATGTGTAAATTAATAAATTTTCTATATATATAAAAGTTAAAACTGTGTTTTTAAAAATGATCAAAGTAATTAATTTTTCTAAAAATTTAACTAATACTAAAATTAGTTATATAGTTTTTAAATATAGAATTTATTTTTAAATTTTTATTAAAATTTAAAAAATTTATAATTAAAATTTTTTGTTTAATTAAATTTTGCGAAGCTATAGTTTTTTTATTTTTTAATATTTTTATAAATTTTATAAATAATAATAATAATTTTGCAATAATTTTTTTTTTATAACTATTCTATTTTCAAATAAAATTATTAAATTTATTTAAAACAACAAAAAATTAAAAATTGTTATATAGATAAATTTTATTACTAAATTTGGGGGTCGTCTAAAGCTGTGTGCATCACGTGACATAAAGCCAATAAAATTGCTTGTTTTGATCAACACAGATCAGCCCAACGAAGAAAATAAAGTGAAAAAAAGTGAAAAACGTCAAAAATACAAAAAAACGAGCATCTAAACCTACCTTGGGCATTAACAAAAATGTCGAGGAGGCAATTTTACTATATAGAACATTCTAACTCTGACCCCCAGACTAACCCTTACCCTAACCCTAATCAAAAAGTCAAAAATACATGACCGCACACGGCTTTAGACGTACTCTAAATTTGGTAAATAAATTACTATATATAGTAAAATATTTAATTTATAATAAAATTACTTCAAATAATTATAATTTATATTAATTTTAATTATATAAATATTTCATTATTTTAATTATATAATTTTTTTTATTATATAACAATTTTTAATATAAATGACTTAATTTAAATTTTTATAATAATAAATTTCAATTGATTAAATTAATAAATTTAAAACTCAATTTTCAACAACTATCTAATTAAAATTAACTAAAATTTTTTTTAAAAATTCATTATAACCAATATATTAATATATATAAAATTTAAAACTGTATATTTAAAAATGATCAAGATATTGATCTACTGTCAAAACTTTTCATCCCACTTATGTATATATAATTTTTGATTTTGGCTACATGTAGCCATGGCTACAATTAACTTCTCCTTTATAATAATTATACAAACAAATTTGTTGCAAATTTCTACTAATTAAATAGAATTTAAAAAAATTATTAAATTTGATTAAGTAATTATTAAAATATTCTTATTTTAAGCTTTAAAAAAAAAAAATTAAAATAGCTTTTGCTTTTTTAATTTTTTTAATAGTTTGGATTTACTGTTTTGTACTAAATTTAGTACATTTTGCAAAATGCATAAAAAATCCAAAAAATTAAAAAGCTCAATTTTTTTTATATACAAAAATCTGATAAATCTTCAAAAATTGTTTAGCAAAATTTTTTTTTATATTAATAATAAAATTATTAAGAAAAAAATTTTTTAATAACCTTAATTTTTGTGTAACAATGCCCATACTAAGTTAAGTACATTTCCGTCTGTATTTTTATTATAAAATTACTAGTAATTTTCAAATTGTGGCTTAGCACAAAAAATTTTTTCTAAAAAAAAGGAACTTTTTAGAAAAAAAATCATATAAAATCAAAAATAAGACTTAAAGTTATCAAACTTTTTAGACATAATGCTCCATATCTAACAAATTATAAAGAGTTATTAAAATCATAATTAATAATTAAAATTAGCAGATAATCAGGTTTAAAATGTGTCATAATTTAGTACTTTGTACTAAATTTAGACGTGTAAATCCTATCCATTAACTTTAAATAAAAACTAAACTAAAAGATGCACAAAAAATATATACTTGAGTTAAAATAGAATAAAATAAGTTAATAAATAGTTAATCAGAAGGTTTAAATAAATAATCTTGTAGTAGTTTGCAAATATAGCAACAAGTAAAAATCTTTAAATAGTATACAACTGCTCTCTAAATAATTAAATTGGATTAATAAATCTATAACTTTGATTGTACTAACAATTGCAAAAAGTTTGGCTTAATAGATATATAAATTTAAAAACAAAAGAAAATAGATTAACTATTAAATAAATTACTTAAATAGACAATGAAAATTGTATATTTAGCTAGTTATATACTTATTAATTATAAATTAAGTACTGCATACATATCCCAATAAAATCAGAGTTTCTTAAACTTAAATTAAATATTAGCATATTTGAATTGGTCAAATTAAATTAGCTTTGATTTTGATTTAAATTAAAATTCTATATTTGAATTTAATTTGAATTGAATTTTAAATTTTTGTTTATAAGTTTTTTAAATCAAATTAAATATTTTAAATATTTAATCAAATCAAATTAAATATTTATTAATTTGAAATCTGATTTGATTGAAATATTGAGATTAAATATTTGATCTACAGTGCAAGACGTCTAAAAACCAAAATACTAATTTGCGATGAATTTGTCACATTTTAAAAAAATTCATAATGTTTTGATGCTTTATTGATTCCTTGTATTTTGATTGGATAAAATTTTTTTTTAGTGGCTAAAATTTTATAATTAACAAATTTTTTAAAAATTAGCCAATAAACAAAGACCAAAACATGTGACTTGTTCCATTTTTGGTAATTTTTTAATGTATTATATAAAAATTGTACATATTTAAAGTGATATAAATTAATAATATATAATAATTATTTTCAAAATAAAGCCGCTAAGTTGTAGCAAATTAGCTTGGCTACAATTTAGCAGCTTCCTTTTTTTTATATCTTTTCTGTATCATGAGCTATTAATTTTTGAAATTATTTTAGTCTTTAGATGTCACGCACTGTAGTAATTTGAAACAATTGAATATAATTAGTTAACTGATACAACTAAACAAACAAATTTTAGGTATCTACTTAATTGGTTGATCTGTATAACTAGTTGAGAATGAGTAATTGGTTTACAAAATATAAATAATATCAAAAATGAACAAAGGTTCTTAAAATATTCTAAAAAAAAAAGAATAAACAAAAAGATATGAAAGGTTAAAACAAAATTGAATAAAGGTTTGAGAATTTCTGAAAGTAAAAATAAAGTAATCTTAATTAGTTGCAATTGGATGACTTTAAATATTCAGTTCAGTTAACTAATTAAGAATTTTTTCTTAGTTCAAATCACTAATTTGATCAAATTAAATCAAATTAATTTAAATTGCAAAACTCTAAATAATATCTACTAGTTTAGCTTAAAATAGAAAAAAAACTTTAAATAAAGATATTTAATACTGTAGTTATTTGATAATATTTTATTTAAATTCTATAGATCCATAAAATTTAAATAAAAAAAGTTTATTACTATATTTTTGTGATATAATAGACATGGGCATTATTTTGGATAATAGCCCAAATTAAGCCTAATTTAGACAATTTTACCTTTGCATATTATTTGCAAAAATACAGTAAATTAAAAAAATATTTTTAGTGCAGAATGCATACTGGTGCACCAGTCTAACCTCCTGATTTTATATGCATATTTATTTATTGTTTACAACATATTTATTTATTGTTTATAGCATATTTATTTATTGTTATAAATTTTACTTGTTAGGGTTTTGTATTTGAAAATAAACTACCTCTTTGTTGTGTCTTAAATTACTTAAAATAGTAAATAACTCAAAAATAAACTACTTCTAGATTTTTTTGTTAAAAATCAGCAAAAAAAAGGTAGCTTATTTTCGATAACATATGGTACAAGTTTATAGGATTGCTAAGGTTTTTGTATTGTTTTTAATAAAAATTAAATTAGTTAAACTAATCTATTTTCATTAAAATAATAATAAAACCTTAACAATTCTGTAATCCTATGATTGAATTTTAGCAAGTTTGGGCTTGTTAAAATTGCCTTTTTAAGATAATCATTTGGTATTAAAATCAAAAGTTATGTATGTATTATTTTATATTAATTTTAAAAATTGCTTTGCATAGTTTATTTAGTTAAGTAATAATAATATCTTAAAAAATATTAATTAAAATTATATAATTTTGGTGCTATTCAATTCATCTTGATAAGATGAGTCAAATAGTGCTAAAAATTATATAATTCTAATCAATAGTTCACAGTACTGCAATATTTCTATTACAACAATACATATACAGTCAACTCTCTCTAATCTGAACTATTAGAACTGCTTTTTTTTATTATATAAAAATTTGAAAAAGTTCAGTTTTCAAAAAGTTATATATAGCTTATCCGAACTTTATAAAAACATTTACAAATATTCTCGAAGATTTTGTTCAGTTTAAAGAGAGTTTAATAAGAGAGGTTTGGATTAGAGAAAGACGACTATATTTACTTTAAATATTATTTTAATTATAATATTTTGTGATCTACTGATCAGAATTTTATAATTTTGGTACCAATTGATTGGTACTAAAATTACATGATAGATTATAAGATATTGGCATTATATTATAATTGGTAATGTGTCACAATAGGATCCTGAAATATACATAAATAGATCAGATTAATTATAAAATCACTAAAATAAAAGGATCTGCAAAAAAACTCAAAAATAAGCAAAAAATTACTATAAATAAAAAGATCTATATAAAAATACCAAAATTAAGCAATCTAATACCTGACCTATCTATATATATTTCAGGGTCTTGCTATAATATCTATATTTACTTTACATTTTAAAAGGATTTTTATTATAGTATAAAACTTTATTAATAAAATAATAAAACTTGGTTTAAAAAAATAGCATTTTTTTAAACCAAAAAACAGCTTTATTTAAAAGCTTAAAGCCAAATATAATAATAAAATTTTGCACAAATTATGATTTTTAATTTGACAGTTTATAGTACTTTGTGTAATAGTAAATTTGCTGATTCTTATATTCTCTTTTTTGATCCCAAGTATTTTAAAATTCACTAGACTGATTTTAATGATTTAATTACTATTAGAATTAGAAAAATAAGCTCTACAACTTTTAATTAGAAACCAAAAAAGGTTTACTTATTAGGCTTTAGAGTTAGAATTAGATAGATTAGACCAGCGATTAGAATTAAATTTAGTATTTTAAATTTTAAAAATAAAAAATTTTGTATAACTATAGTAGAAATAGCAAAATATTATAGTGAAAATAGCAATTCCTATTACAAAAATGCTATATAATTATCACAAAAACTAGAAATATTAAAGAAACTCTAGAAAAATTGCAAAATCAAAAATATTTTAATACAAAATAAAAAAATAAAAAAGAGTAACAAAAAAAAACTATTTATATGAAAATAAGTTAATAAAAAAGGAACAAATTATTTTATAAAATTTTTTAATTTTTAAATTAAAATATTTTGACAACTACTTAACCAATTTTGATAAAAATTTTTTTATTTTACTATAATTTTAGCAAGTTTACTAAAATGCACCACTGGTATTCAACACTAGTATGTGGTGTAATAGAAGATCAAGATAAAAAAATAAACAAAAAAATTAAATTAAACAAAAATTGAATTTAATAAATGTTAAGTGAGAGTTAATAGTTAGGGGTTAGGGTAAGACATAGTATATAGTGAAATTTCACAAGGAATTTTTTTTTTTAAAAAAAAAAGGTGGTTTCATAAATAAAATTTTGAGTTAGAAAGTATTTTTGAAAAACTAGCAAAATGGCAAAAAACTTATATTACACAAGATCTTTATATTACACTGCATTTAAAAAATGTGATTAGTGAAAATCATTATGGTGTTGGCACCAGTGGTGCATTTTAGTAAACTCGAATTTTAGAATTATTTGAAATTAATATAAATTTATTAAAGGTTTATATAATTTAGCACATGTGTATTGTAATACACCTATCTATAAACCAATCAGATCATAGAATTAAATGTAATATGAAATCGAAACGAAATAGTTATATTTAAAAATTGCTTATAGCTACTATTTGTAAAAATTCTTGTAAAATTTTACTATAAAACTTTTCTTTTGCCTATGTATTACTTCCATCTTACCCTAATCCTAAATAACAAAAGAACAAGTTGTTTGTTTGGGTTGTTTGTTTGTTTTGATTTTATATTATACAGATCTTATAGAGTGTGTTACAATACACACATGCTAAATTAAAAATTTTTTATTAAATTGGTTAAGTATTGTCAAAATAATTAAACTCAATATTAAAAAAACTTTTACTTAGAAAAAATTTGATCTTTTTCTATTGACTCACCTCTATATACTTATAATTATTAATCTTTTGTAAATTGTTTAGAAGTACATAATGAAGCTAAAAAATCTAAATCTGGTATATGAAATAAATGAAAGAATATTATTAAAAAAGAATATTATTAATAAAAAAAAAAAAAATAGACTGACTTTATTTAGAAATAAAATACAAATAATTAAAATTATTTGTATAAATTTGCTTTTTAATTATTTGAGCAGATTTGATTTTAGCTATTAATAAAATTGCAAAGATTTTTAAATATCAAAATATTACAAAAAATAATATGCAAGTTCTATAATTATTTGATAAATTTAAATTATTTGCAGATTAGAAGCATCTATAAATAATGTTATGACCTCTATATAGTAGCTCTTGACTCTTTCTAGACTATATAAAAAAAAATTTAAAATCTATAAGTTTATATATAAAATTTTACCAAAACTTGGATATATTGTGATACAGTGATCCAATTTAGATAATTTTGGTACCAATCAATTCATCTCAATAAGAAAAATTGAATAGTACCAAATTCATTTTATTTGGATTACTAAATTAGCGGATATTCACAACAAACTATTGGTTTTATACAGTACAGAACAGTAAAAGACATCCAATTTATACATATAGGCACCAATTTTGGGTGCTTATATAATTAATTCTGATTGGCTAATTTTTGTGCAATTGATTTTAATTGGCTAAAAACCTATATATGTTTTTTTTTTATATTAAACACCAATTTTTTAAATTCATATAAACTTTAATGCCTTATAACTTTTTTAAAATTAAAAAAAAAGAAAACAGAAATATAGTTTATCTAAAATCTTTAAATTTGTTAAAGGGTTTTTTGATTTAATTTTTTTTAAAAAAGTTATATAACAATTTAAAGTTTTACTAATAATGAGTGGATGTCTTTTACTGTACAGTACTATAGTAATTTTATAAGAAAAGAGTGAACCAATAGTATTTTGTTAATATCTTTTGATCTAGTAATCCAAATGAAATGATTTTAGTACTATTCGATTCCTCTAACCAAGACAAATTGAAATCATTTAATTTGGACATCTAAATCAAAACTTAGAGGGCATCTATAAATAATATTATACAAGAGTGGGTTGGACAAATGATAACGTTTTTCTTAATAAGCAGGGGAGTTAACGTAATTTTTTAAAAAAAATCGTCTAAAAATTGAACCAGTAGTCCAAATTTAATGATTTTGGTATCATTCAATCGTCTCAGTGAGAGAAGCCGAATAGTACCAATTTCATTTTATTTGAATTACTGGATCAAAAGTTATTGGCCAAATACTATTGGTTATTATGTTTTCTTATAAAATTACTATATATAAAATTAATAGTTTTTTGTAAATAACTTTTGATCCAGTGATCCAAATGAAATGATTTCGGTATTATTGGATTCATCTCACTGAGACAAATCGAATAGTACCTAAATAATCTAAATTGGATTACTATGTCACAATATATTCAAGTTATTGTAAAATTTTACATATAAACATATGGATTTTGAAAAATTTTTTTATATAGTAAAGAGGGGTCAAGCACTACTATGAGGAGGTACATAACGTTATTTATAGATACCCCCTTAGACAATTTTTTTTAAAAAAATTGTGTAATATTTTTTTAGAATTAATATATATGTACCCTAAGGGTATACTAAAATTTTTTGTACCCTAGATCCCATGTAACATAATTTAATCACGGGATATATAAACAATGATTATCATTTGATCATTGTTTTTTTTTTGCTACAGTAGCTAACCTTTTTGTTTACCTTACATCATGTAGGTGTCATTGCCATTTAGGTGTTTTTGTGATTGTGGATTTTTGTCGTTTTGGTGGCCGTCGTCCTTTGGGTGATTCCATATCGTTTTGTAGGTGCCATTATTACCAATTTTACTGTATAAGTTGAGTTTGTTGCTTATAGTAGTGACGTATTGTGTCGTTATCACGTTTAGAGAACGTAGATTTTGCTTGTTCTGTGTCAAGTTTAGTCCTCCTGTGTCAAGTTTAGTTTGTAAAAGTTTGTAGTTCTACGTGTCGTTTTTTGTTTTTTTGTTGCCCAGATATGAAGTTCGTTACAAAATTTGACAGTCTCTGATTTTAGATTTTTAAATAAGACGATTGCACTAGTGTATGAAACATGGCTATAGTTTTAAAATTTTGCTTATTGAACGAACTTTCTAATGATTTTTTGGGATTCATTAATGATAATTTTGGATCTAGGAAAGAAAATCATTAGTTAATTCGTTTTGCAAGAACACTACGCTAAATTCTTCAGCTTTACTAGTAACAAGATTCAGAGTTGTGCAAGCTATATATCCGGTGGTTTTTTATCAGACATCGGACATTTCCGAATTGTCCTATGCAATTCCGATGGACGATATGGCGCAGCTATGGTTGTCACTAGACAATGTCCGATCATGCTGCATAGGACAATTCGGACAATTTTCCAATGTCCGATGATATGTCCGATGCTGATTTGCACATTTGCACATGCCAAGGCGAAAACTATATAAAAAATTGATTTATATAGATCAATTTAGTGTTTGAAAACATATACGTATATGGTTTAAATAGAAACTTTTTGCCATCTGTTCAAAACATTCATAGAAAAAAAATCAAATTTCCCACCAGCCGATATATAAAATGTTTCTAAACTTGGACAACAAAACTTAAACGGATTGAACCATCCCTCATTTAATTAATCGTAACACATAATGATTATTATAAAAAAAAAATTGCGCCTCATATTATCATACATATATACGTACTAATCTTTCAAAGGATGGCTTCATTTAAGTTAATATATAATTTGGAAATCAACACAAGAATTACATAATATAATAAACATAGTATAGGTACACGATTATTTTGCTAAAAAGAGTTGGTTATTTATGAAGTTCTATAACACAACGTTTAATAAATAAAAGTGGTATAAGAAACTCTTTTATTATTACGATTAACTAAAATCTTTGTCAGCAATTCTATTGGTTAATTGTCACATGTTAAATTAAATAACTAATCATATGAAGCGATTTAATATCATGTGATTAACTGAAGTTATCTTATGTCCAATCCTATATCACTCCTATGTCCATTGCTTTTGATCAGACATTCGGACAATGGATATCGGACAGATTTCCATTGTCCAAATTCCATTCATGCCAACCTTGATAAGATTGTATCGGAAAGAGGAAATAGCCAGCAGGTAGTAGTATGTCATGTCTAAAGTTGGCACCCGCCTAGAGGTTGCAATTTCAGGTACTTGAAATTACATCTGCCTAAAACTGTTATCTAGATTATCAAATTTCAGGTGCTAATTTCAGTTAGATGCAACTTCAGACCCAACTTCAGGTGGGTGCCAACTTCAGACATACTAAATGAAAAAATTAAAGCGACAAAATGATTTGAAGAATTTCTGCAGTAGTAAACGTTTAGATTTATGATTTTGAACTTGTTTTGCTATTTTTATTCCAATGATTAATAACCGATTTTCATACATATCAGTACAGATTGAATAACTGATTAATGCGATGAAACGATCCTAAGAAGTTTAATTCTAGTAAGTGTTCAGGTTTTTGATTTTGACCTTGTTTTGCTGACCTTGTTTTGCTGTTTTTGATTAGTAACTAATTTTTATATATTGGCACAAGCTGAATGAGTGCAACACAAACGAAATGATTTGAAGGGTATTACGACTATAAGTACTGTATTTATGTTTTTGATTGTAATTTTAAATTAAATTATTAATGCGAATAAGGCTATACTAAAAATGGAATCGACCCTATAAAAAAGTGAACTGGGTGGTGCTACACTGGTGCTACGATTTAGCATGATGATGGAACATGTACTGTGGCACGTATGTGTATGCCAGACAAAATATGTATTGGACGTTGTATATATCCAGAATGACACGTGTAAGATTTTTATACAGAGTGGCATATATTCAGAGTAACACATATAGGCTCGTATTTTGAATGGCTGATAAAATCACTAGATTAGGTGTAACACAAAATTCAAATTCAGCCCATTTTAGTAATGCCAACAAAGAACTCATATGTGCAAACCCGTTTTCGTTTTTCTTGCCATTCCATAGACCATATCCAGATTAGTGATGCCACCGAAATTGATTTTTGAAAAAGGCCTATTTCGTCTTTATTAGAGAAAATTAAAATTTTTTATAAGAAAGAGCAAATAAAATTTATAGATATGTTCCTTATAATTTCGCTATTCAAAAAAAGTATCAAATAATTTCGTCTTTCAAGTAAAATAGGTCAAAAACAATTTCGTTTTCAAATTTTAATTTCAGGTTTTAGAACCCGAAATGCTTTCGTCCTCATGTATAATCTGGATGGATTTTTTTATAGGTGGGCAGGTAGAAATGAGTTTTGGAATAGGTTTAGGGTTTGTTTTTTAGTTAGATATAAGGTTATGGTTAGAGTTAGGGATCGAGTGGTTAGAAGTGATATGATATTAAAACATGCACAGACAAACTTCCATAAGTGCTGTGCATATTTTGTGAGACTGCTCCAAATCATAAAGCCTAAAATAACCATGAGTCCTAAAGATTAGGGTTAGGGTCAATTTCATTATGTTAAGCATTGAGATGGGGATTTTCATATATATAACTTAGTATCACTTGTATAAGCTTGGTTTTAGATTTTTGTTATTGTCCGAAGGACATTACTGTAGAGGCAATAGTAGTTGATGTCTGTGTGTTCGCAAATTACGAGTTTTGATTGGCTAGATCAGGTGTAATTAAAAAAACAACAATCAAAACAATCTAACCGAGGCTTATTGGCTAATCTGCTATAATATATTTGGTCCTTCGGACTCTATATGGTTTCCATTTTCCTAGTATATATATTGACTTCTAAAATTACATTAGAACGTATGTACGTATGTATATAATTATATATAAAATATAGATCTGTGAATTGGGGATACAAACAAAATAACGAACCACCCGGTGGGAAGTATAATGTACGAAATAAAGCTCCCTGGCCTAACCAATGGTAGAACACCAACCGCTCTACAAGAAGTTGGAAGTAGTACAGAAATGTATTACAAAATCCAGTTGGGAGTAGCTGTGTCACATAGGAGGAGTGAGAGCTAGCTTGCTGTGATAGGGGTGGTTCTCACTCGGGCCAGTTATGCAACACAGCCGGTGCTCACCTACCTTTAGGGGAAGTATCTGCTAACCAATCCAGATAGCATATCTGTAGTAATATACGATAAGATTACTGAAAGTAGTGGGCAAAAGCTTAGCTTGTGCCCCCACTAGCGCATGGGTTATCTCAGGACACCAAGCTTTAGGAAGTAACCGTGAGGTTACGATCGTCTGGGCAAGGCCCTTGCACCTACTTGGAAGTATAGGATCGGCAATATGAGAGAAGCGGGGAATATAGTAAATAGCAGAATAACAAAATAGGGAGTAGTCCAAAAATCCAGGTTATACAGAAAATGGGGTATGGAAAGCTCTGGTAGGTTTAGGTTACAGATAGTCAAGAATGTCTGAGTCTCTTGTACTTAATACAGTATAATATTGTATCACATGATATATACAAACATATACTTAATAATAAAGTCTTCGAGGCACAACCTCACCTTAAAAAAAAAAAATATATATATATATAAAATATGTTGTTATGATTGTTATACAAAATTTAAATATACAGTATAAAATTAAATTCACGTGATAGGGTACATGTACCTTAGGGTACATATAAATAAATCCATTTTTTTAACTACCACTTATCAAAAAAAACATTATGTTTTGTCAGACTCTCCCTCTCTCTTGTATAATGTTATTCTGAATGCTTTCTTATTATTAGTTTTAATTTTCTAATATATGCAAAGTATATTAAACTTTAAATTTTTTATTTAATTAGTAAATCATAAATCATCTAGACAAAATGGGGTCTGTTCCTTGAAAATGACCTTACGGGACATAGTAAATCATATAATCAAAACTTGATTTTCAAGGAACAGACCCCAAATAATTTATAAATACTAAATATATATAATACAAATTTACTAATAAAATTCATTTTTTGATTTAAGAATTTAAATATGTATTTACCAAATCCTAGTACTGGTACTTAATATTATATTAAACAAAAGATTTGTATTTAAATATACAGTCATACCTTTATACAATTATCTTCTATATAGTTACAAACTCTATATAGTCACAAAATTTTGTGCAGGTATTTTTTTAATATTAAAAATACTTTTATATAATTACAATAATAGTGTAATCTACCAATCTGGCTACTAGAGTTGCACCAGAGAAAAAAACCTATACTATAGAAGTAGGTGCCAAGAAAAAAAAACAAAGTGGTACCTAATGCCAAATAAATCAACCTTTCTGAACTAACTGAATTGGAAGTTTGGGATATATCAGTTTAAAGACCAGTAGAATGATAGAGATGAGTACTAGGAATAGAGATAGGCAAAATACAAAATTTTCATTTTAGCATGCACATGCGCATGCATTTTTTGCATGCATGCATGCATGTTTTGACCAAAGTTATGATTTAATTTTTTAATACTGGCCAGAATTAATTGCATATATGTATGCAGTCATGCGCATAGTGCCTATCTCTAACTAGGAATGGAATAAACTTTACAAGAGCAAAAGTAGATAATAGTAGTAGTTCAAGGGTACCTTTAATCACAAGTATAAGCCTTAGTAAATATATAAGTTATCAAAGAGTAAATAATACCTGTATAGAACAGGAAATGTTCTACCAAGTATCCTATAAGGATAAAGTAGTTCTAAGGAACAGCATCTAGGATTGATCTCATCTGGCTAATGTAATAGAGAACTGTACTGATGAAACAAATAGAATTAGCAGGAGGAACAGGGACTAGAGAGTTTAAATAGGACAATTTCCTAGTTGGGTTGCAGGTATGGTAGCTAGTATAAAACCTTCGGATAGACTATTTAAATTAGACAACCAAAAGTTGTATGTGTGGCTAGTTGTATTCTCATTTTTGTAACAAATATTGGAGTGCCAAAGTTGATCTACAAATTTGAATAAAAGACTTATTACTCGAAGTGGGAACTTTGATACAAAAAAAACAATAATAGTGTAATTACTATTACATTTTTTTAGAAATTTTTTAAATCTATTTATTAAAAAAATATCTCTTTATAATCACAATTTTTTATTAATTATAAATATATAATTGTAATTGGCCAGTATTTGTATCGGTTATTATATATAATCAGTTACAATCATATGATCAATTATAATTTATGACCAATCATATGATTAATCACTAGTTAATATAAATAGTATTATTAAAAAAAATTTGCTATTTTTATTCAACTTTGACAATAGATATCTTGATAATTAGTAATCCAAATCAGCTCAAATTTTTGGTATAGATAGTATCATTATTCATTTATAACATATAAAAATTTCAACCAATTTTGTTTAATAATTTTTAAGTAATCATTTATATACAATAGTTAATTTTTTTAAAAAAATTGACTAGTATTAGGGTTCCGTAGTTCAGTTCAGTTCAATAGAGGTTTAGGTTCAGATTTAATGAACCTGAACCCGAACCTGAACCTGCTCTAAAAGTTCAATACTGAACTAAACCTGAACTTAAAATTATTGAACATGAACCTGAACCTGAACTTAAAAAAAGTTCAGTTCAGGTTCAGTTCAAGATTCATGAACATGTTCAGGTTCATAATATATGCACATGTTTATCTAAATTACAAAGTTAGAATTAATTAGTAAAATTTAGAGAATCATAGAAATTTGTATAATTTTATTAATAAAATTATACAAATTTTTATGATTCTCTAAATTTTACTAATTGATTTTAATTTCTTGCACTAAGTAAACTTGTTAAGTACCAAAAAATACATCAAATTAGCATATTTTATTTTACTTTTCTTAAAATTTGAAAAAAATGCTTAATTTTGAAAATTTTCATCAAAAATTCAAAATTAAACATCTTTGATACAAATTTTAAGAAAAATAAAATATAATATTATATACCGAAATAATGTATTTTTTGGTGCTAAACAAGTTTACTTAGATCAAGAAGTTATGATCAATTAGTAAAATTTAGAGAATCATAGAAATTTGTATAATTTTATTAATAAAATTATACAAATTTCTATTATTTTCTAAATTTTACTAATTGATCATAACTTCTTGATCTAAGTAAACTTGTTTAGCACCAAAAAATACATCATTTTGGTATATTTTATTTTCCTTAAAATTTGCATCAAAGATGCTTAATTTTGAATTTTTGATAAAAATTTCCAAAATTAAGCATTTTTTCTTCAAATTTTAAGAAAAGTAAAATAAAATATACCAATTTGATATATTTTATGGTGCTTAACAAGTTTACTTAGTGCAATAAATTAAGATCAATTAGTAAAATTTAGAGAATCATAGCATTTTGTAAAATTTTATTAACAAATTTCTATAATTCTCTAAATTTTACTAATTGATTGATCATAACTTCTTGTACTAAGTAAACTTGTTAAGCACCAAAAAATAAATCAAATTGGCATATTTTATTTACTTTTCTTAAAATTTGAAGAAAAGATGCTTAATTTTAGAATTTTTATCAAAAATTCAAAATTAAGCATCTTTGATACAAATTTTAAGGAAAATAAAATAAAATATGCCGATTTGATTATTTTTTGGTGCTTAACAAGTTTACTTAGATCAAGAAGTTATAATCAAATAGTGAAATTTGGAGAATCATAGAAATTTGTATAATTTTATTAATAAAATTATAAAAAATGCTATAATTCTCTAAATTTTACTAATTGATCATAACTTTTTGATCTAAGTAAACTTGTTTAGCACCAAAAAATACATCATACCGGTAAATTTTATTTTATTTTTCTTAAATTTGTGTCAAAGATACTTAATTTTGAATTTTTGATAAAAATTTTCAAAATTAAGTATCTTTTCTTCAAATTTTAAGAAAAGTAAAAATAAAATATGCCAATTTGATGTATTTTATGGTGCTTAACAAGCTTACTTAGTGCAAAAAATCAAGATCAATTGGTAAAATTTAGAGAATCATAGCATTTTGTAAAATTTTATTAATAAAATTATACAAATTTCTATGGTTCTCTAAATTTTACTAACTGATTTATACTTCTCACTCTAAGTAAACTTGTTCAGTATTAAAAAATACACATATTTTTATTCAGACTCAAACTAATTTTGCAAAATTTGAACTAGCCTGACCCAACTTATGATTGAGTTTGAGTTTAGTATAAAGTTTTAATAATAAAATTTAGAGTTTGAGTATGGTCTGGACCAGACCAAACTCAGACCCAAACCTAGAATCACTAGTTTATATGAACACAGACTGAACCTGAACATGTTCATGAACTTATGACTGAACCTGAACTGAACCTAACCAGCCCTAAAAGTTCAATACTGAACCTGAACCTAAACATGTTTTAAAAAATGTTCAGGTTCAGGTTCAATACTGAACCTGAACCTGAACCTGAACTTGACCTAAGTTTAGTTCAGTTCTGGTTCATAGGAACACTAACTAGTATATACAAGTGATTATTTGAGAATTACTAGATCAAATTGTCTAAAATTTTATATTTCATAGATGAATATTAATACTATCTATAGTAAAAATTTGAGCTGAATTAGATTACTAGTTATTGAGATATTAACTTTTGAAGTTTGAGTAAAAATAATGAATTTTTTAATTCTCAACTATTATAAAATTTTTACTTTAACTTTGATAATAGATATTCCAATAACTAATAATCCAAATTGATTCAAATTTTTACTATAAATATATCAATATTTGTCTATGATATCAGACAGAAAAGATGTTACACCATATGATAAATTATAATAAAACTTATAATAAAAATATATAAATATACTATAAACTTTAAGCTCAAGTTTCTTTTCAACCTATATATTAACTTATTTTTGAATTTTAGAGTTAGACATATCAAGAATTTCAATATATTTAATTCTAAAATTCAAAAATAAGTTAATATGTAGGTTGAAAAGAAACTTGAGTTTAAAGTTTATAGTAAATTTATATATTTTTATTATAAGTTTTATTATATATTAGTACTTATATATAAACAGGTGTAACTTCTTTTTTGACTAATATATGAAAATTTCAGTCTGTTAATACTTAAGTAATCACTTGTATACAATAGTTAATTTTTTTTAAAAAAATTAACTATCATATACAAGTAATTATACAAAAATTACCAAATCAAATCATCTGAAATTTTTATATATTATAAATCAATATCAACTCTATCTATAACAAAAATTGACTAATTTAGATTACTAGTTATTAAGATATCCATTATCAAAGTTTGAGTAAATATAGCAAATTTTGTTATTTTTTTTTTTTAAATTTGGCAGTCATACTGCAACTTTATTTATATACATTATGTAATACCAGTACATTGGATACTGTGTCTACTCTAGATTGACTATTATATTAAAGTGCAACCTACCCAGATATTATCAAAGATTTTTAAGAGTGGCCCGCTATATCAAACTTTTTCTCATCGAAACCCTTTATCTAGGTAGATTTAGAGTGTCTGAATTATTGATTGGAGTTTGCTATCTATCATAACTGCCTACTTCTTAAATTTTTTTACTAGAATAAAAGAAACAAATAAAGAAAATAAGAGAAGGTAAAAAAAAAGAGAAAAAACTATACTATTTAAATGAAGACCAAAAATATATTAAAAAGTAAAAATGAAAAGAAAAAAGAAGAAGGCAAGAAGTAACAGCTATGATAGCACTATTTATACTTACGCTCGGTGATAAAAATTATATAATATTGCACAAGGGACCCTTTCGCCTAAGTGTTATATATACAAATATAAAAAAAAAAAGAACAAGAAATGACAGTCAACTCTTTCTAATCTGAACTACCAGGACTGTTTTTTTTTACTATATAAAAATTTGAAAAAGGTCAGTTTTCAAAAAGCTATATATAGCTTATCTGAACTTTATAATAAAATTTACAAATGTTCTAAAAGATTTTGTTCGGTTTAGAGAAAGTTTAATAATGTTCGGTTTAGAAAGGTTTGAATTAGAGAAAGGTGACTATACATTTAAAAGAAAGTTCTAGAATAAAATTTTGGTTCAACTTTTACTCCAAAATATCTCACATATTATTTATTGTTTATCTCAAAGGACCTGATTTCATTTGTGACTTGGTTCCACTTTGGTAAATGCGTTTCCAATTTGGAAGGAGTAAATACTGCCGATCTTTTAGAGGGTAAACTAAAACACCTACTTTTTTGAAATCTCAAAAAGTTCAAAGGAATGCCGTAAAGAGCACCAAAAGCAAAAGGAGCTTGTAAGAGTTACGCTATATAGAATAGTATATTTGATCAGGTCTTAACTTCTATTTTCATATCTATAGAACTTGATAAAGCTTTAGAGTTTCTCTACTACATTTTTGCTCAATAGTACCAAAGCTACCAAAGTATCTTGCTTAAAAGTCTGCTAGTCTTTTTTATCTCTATTTTAAATGCAAAACATCCAGTGAATGAACTTTGTACCTGATAGTAGCTTGGTAAAGTTTTGTTATGTTTAAATATACTAACTACTGTATACAGTTTTCATAGATCGGTTTTCTTGAAATTTTTGGTAAAAGGAATTGTTAAAAAGAGTTCAATAGCAAATTTTGTTATTAATTGTATATATAATTATTAATTATAGGGTGTGGCGACTTAGAGAAGTTGGTAAGTTGTCACCCCCAAGTGGCAGGTCTAGGGTTCAAATCTCACTGATGACACTTTGAAAAATAGACCTATGTTCCGGTAACTGTTTTCTGTCGATCGGTTGGGTACATTACCTGTAGTCCTTGGTTACTATCTCGAATAGAAGCTTTCGAGCGAAGTTGTGTTTTGTAATACAGACAAATCCAAGGAACCGGGAAAACAGAAACCTATTTGGCAAGACCCAAGTAAGGAGGTAGCAAAGATCTTTGACAGTGCTACCAAAACCGAAATACTGGACCGGAGCCAAAATACTAGACATCGACCTCCAGGAACAATGTCTACCAACCTGGCCGCCGGAATGGTACCGGAGGAAAAGGATCTATGTTATAGAAGTAGGTACTAGGGGAGAAAAACCATGATGGCACCTAATGCCAGATAGATCAACCCTTCCGGGCCAACTGGATTGAAAGTCTAGGAAAATCGGTGAAGGACCGGTAGGAAAGTGATAGTGGGTACTGGGGTTGGAGCGAACTTTACAAGTGCAGAAGTAGGTATTGGTAAGAGGACAGGGGGAACTCTGTTTCACAAGTGTTGGTCTCAGTCATAGCTATAAGTACCAAAGTGTAGATAAATACCTGATATGGGACAGGTACCGCTCTACCAAGTCTCCTGTCGAGAATAACAGGACCGGGAATACCTGGCTGGGTCCTAAGGCAATAGATAAGTATCCGGAACTTGCTGAGTGACTTATGTAATGGGCCTATTCTGGTGATACAAGATGGGTTAGCAGGTGGAACATGGATCAGAGGGTTTAAATAGGCAATTCCCATAGTTGGGTTGCAGGTATGGCAGCTAGTGTGGAACTCTCGGGCGGACCACTTAAATTAGACACCAAAAGTGTACGTATGGCTAGATGTATCCTCGTTTATGTAACAAATGCCAGTATTTCCCTTAGAGAATACTGACGGCCCTAATATCTTGAATAAAATTTCTAAGTTCCAATACAGGCACTTTAATTAAAAAAATAAAAAATAAAAAAAAATAAAATAATTATTAATTATAAATATAATCAATTATAATAGTATTATAATCAATTATTGTTGCAGATCATAATTTAAAATGAAATCTACATTCTATACTTAACCTGCTAGCCTTCTAAAACCATTAATACTTGTTTGTTATAATTTTTTTTAAAACTAACACTAACAGCTACTAGTACCCTAATCCTAAACCCTAACCCTAAAAAATGCACTCCAATAAAAGTTAGTTTACGAGATTTTATACTATCATTTCATTTTAATCTGGATTTCATTATGATCTGTCACATTTATTAACTAAAATATACCATAACACAAATATTATTTTATTATTTTTTTACTAATAAGCATTTAAATTAATAATACTAAGGAAAGTGCGGTAAATTATGTAATTAGATAGAACTATTGCCAATCAAATTTTATATTTTATAATATTAAAAAAACTTAAAAATGTCTTTAATCTTATGATTAATTACAGTTGCTACATAGTAAAGTCTAAATTTTATTATATGAATAGATTAAAGTCGTTTAAGTAAACTTGTTCACAAGATAAAATACACTTACTTTAAAATTTTCATTAATATTAAAGAACTTTTTATTATTTGGCTTATTGATTTTACGTTTAACAAAAAAATTAAAATTTTTTAAAAAAATATATTTGATAAACATAAAATTTAAATAATAAAAATTCTTTAATTTGTGTGGTGACTTAGAGAAGTTGGTAAGTTGTTACACTCCAAGTGGCAGGTCTAGGGTTCAAATCCTACTGATGACGCTTTAAAAAAATAGACCTGTGTTCTGGTAACTGTTTCCTGTTGATCGGTTGGATACATTACCTGTAGTCCTTGGTTACCATCTCGAATGGGAGCTTTCGAGCGAAATTGTGTCTCATGACACAGACAAATTCAAGGAACTGGGGAAACAGAAACCCATTTGGCAAGACCCGAGTAAGGAAATAGCAAAGATCTTTAACAGTACTACCAAAACTGGAATATTGGACCGGAGCTGAAGTACCGGACGTCGACCTCAGTGACAAGGTCTACCAATCTGGCCGCTGAACCGAGTACTGGAGGAAAAGGACCTATGTTATAGAAGTAGATACCAGGGGGAGAAAAACCATGATAGTACCTAATGCCGGGTAGATCAACCCTTCCGGGCCAACTGGATTGGAAGTCTGGGAAAACCGGTGAAGGACCGGTAGGAAAGTGATGGTAGGTACCAGGGTTGGAGCGAACCTTACAAGGGCAGAAGTAGGTATTGGTAAGAGGACAGGGGTAACTCTGTCTCGCAAGTGTTGGCCTCGGTCATAGTGATAAGTACCGAAGTGTAGGTGAATATCTGATATAGGACAGGTACCGCTCTACCAAGTCTCCTGTCGAGGATAACAGGACCGGGAATACCTAGCTAGGTCCTAAAGCTTTGGATAAGTATCTGGAACTTGCTGACTGACTTATGTAACAGGCCTGTTCTGGTGATACAAGATGGGTTGGCAGGCAGAACATGGATCAGAGGGTTTAAATAGGCAATTCCCGTAGTTGGGTTGCAGGTATGGCAGCTAGTATGGAACCTTTGGGCAGACCACTTAAATTAGACACCAAAAGTGTACGTGTGGCTAGATGTATTCTTGTCTATGTGGATCAGAAGGCAATTTCTGTAGTTGGGTTGCAGGTATGGCAGCTAGTGTGGAACTCTTGGGCGGACCACTTAAATTAGACACCAAAAGTGTACATGTGGCTAGATGTATCCTCGTCTATATAACAAATGCCGGTACTCCCCTTAGAGGATACCGATGGCCCTAATATCTTGAATAAAATTCCTAAATCCCAAGACGGGCACTTTAAAAAAAAAAAAAAATTCTTCAATTTAATAAAAATTCTAGGGTATATGTATTTTGATGTTCCAAACAAGTTTACTTACATGGGCAAATTTTATATATAGATATATATTGATTACTAACCAGTAAGATATATATCGATATTAAATACCCCTGCCGATTTCTATCAATAGTAATAGTAATTGATATATATCTGATTATTAGATATATATCGATTATTATTACTATCGATAGAAATCGGCAGGGGTATTTAGTATTGATATATCTTATCCAGTTAGTAATCGATATATATCTATATATAAAATTTGCAGATGATATAGATATTAATTAATATATATTTAATATGATATTAATAATAATTATTATAATCACAAATCATACTTTTTGCAAATTTTTAAACATTTTATAGGTTTTCACAAGTTTTTGCAAGTTTTCGCAATTTAATATAAAATTTTATTTTTTATTTATTATTATTATATAATATTTTAAATTATTCACAATTTAATATAAAATTTTATTTTTTTATTTATTATTAGGGAAGTGCAGTAAATCACATAATTTCCTAGGGGGGGTCCGCCATCTATCACGTCCTATATATATATATATAGTCTAAATAGCCAATGATATTGAAGTATTAGTTAAATATATTTTTTTAAAAAATTTTATTTTTCTGTCGAACGTAAAAATCAAAAGTCAATTAATAAAAAGTTCTCCAATACTTATGAAAATTTTGTCGTAAGTGTATTTTGATCTACTGAATAAGGTTATTAATCGATTTTTTTCGATTTGCTTAGTAAAATTTAGACTTTACTATGTAGCAACATTGTCAATTGTGGGGCGAATATATTTTTTTAAAAAACTTTAATATTTCCACCAAATGTAAAAATCAAAAGTCAATTAATAAAAAATTTTCTAATACTTATGAAAATTTTGTGATAAGTGTATTTTGATCTGCTGAATAAGGTTACTTAATCGATTTTTTCGATTTGCTTAGTAAAATTTAGACTTTACTATGCAGCAACGTTTGTCAATTGTGGGGCGAATATATTTTTTTAAAAAATTTTAATTTTTTCGTCGAATATAAAAATCAAAAGTCAATTAATAAAAATTCTCTAATGCTTATGAAAATTTTGTAGTAAGTATATTTGATCTGCTGAATAAGGTTACTTAATTGATTTTTTTCGATTTACTTAGTAAAATTTAGACTTTGCTATGTAGTGACTTTTGTCGATTATGGGGTAACTTATTTTCAGGTCAATAACGTTTTTGAATTTTTTTTAAATAAACTAAAATTTGATTGGTCAATAGTCCTATTACTAGGGGGGTCAGGACCTATGTAAACCCTAATCACGTAATTTACTGCACTTCCCTTATAGAAAATTATAGATAGGGACCCATCTCCATAGCGACCCTATATGAAGTGTTTGTAGTAGAAAGAGCAGAAACTTGAATATATCTTATTTTGAGATAATTAAGTTTAATCACTTGTTTTGATTTTCGGACTGATCTGAGTCAATCAAAATTTTACGGTTTTGATTGGTTGAAGGTAACAGGTGATTATTGGGTAATCTCGTGATGTGCACAGCTTCGTGCAACTTTTTCTTTACATTATCTTGACTGTTTATTATGCAAATCGATATTAATTTATAATTGAGAAATGTTAACTATATCAAAATTTACCCAAATCCTATAAAAACTCTATTTTCATTTTTGGTGCAGTTTCTGCCCTTTCTACTGCAAGGACTCTATATGATCGACCAATCATTTTTAGATTAGCGATCATATAGATAATCTGTTTTTTTTTTGTATTTAATTTTTTTTGTTTTTTTTTGTTTTTTTTTATTAACGTGATATTTTTTTTAGTAGTTATTTCGAGTTGTCGCTAGAGTCTTCGCTGAAGCTATTACAGAGATTTTGTTTGCCGTCGTTAGTGTTGTAGTTGGTGTTGTAGTTGGAAAAGCCTTATGAAGTCAGTTGCACTTAGATCGTGTAATTTGGTAGGTTTTTTCAAGTTCTTTCACCAAGTTCTGCGTTGGGTTTTTCGTAGGATTAATAGGTTTTCATTGGTTTCAGTGGGTTCTTTCGGCAAGTTTGTCATTATTTTCAGTGGGTTTCCTCGTTTTTTGGTGGGTCTTTTAGCAAGTTCGTCGTTTTTCAGTATTGTTTTTTATCGTTTTCAGTAGGTTCTTCTAGTAAAACTTCGTCGTTTTTGATAAATTTTCCAGTACCATAAGCTTTTTGCTGTCATTTTTTTTGAGTGTTTTTTCAGTAAATTCATTGCTTTTCAGTAGTGATTTGAACCAAGAAAATTTTCCTTAATCGGTTAACCGAACTGAAATATTTGCTATCAACCAATTCAACCGAATAAGATTACTTCATGTTTACTTTCGGGAATTCTCGGACCTTTACTCAAATTTTTGTCTCGTCTACTATTTTCATTCATTTCATTTCGGAACTTGTCGGGACCTTTGCTCTTTTATGATGTCATTTACATTATGTCAACCGATTCTCAATCAGTTGTACGAGTCAACCGATTAAGCATTTACTCAACCGGTTACCCGAAATTTATTCAGTTCAGGTCGGTTACCCGATTATAGCCCAACCGGTTCAAATCACTACTTTTCAGTAGGTTCTTTTGATAAGTTTGTTGATTTCGGCATTGATTCTTCGTCATTTTTCAAATAAGATTTTTGTTTTTTTTTTGTTGAATTTTCCAGTAGACTTTTCCAGTTAATTCATTTTTTCTGTGGGTTTGTCTCTTATCTTTTATGGGTTCTTTCGATAAACTTATCGTTTTCACTTTTTGCTTTCGATATCTTTGTCGCAGTGAATGTGCTGTTTCTTTTACTATCCTTTGTCATAGTATATTGGTGGTTTTGGTATGGATGGATTAGTGGTTTTAGTGGCTTCGTCATTTTATTATGCAATAACGCTTATTACGCAATAATGTGTTATTTTTTTTTTGTTTAGCAAAGTTTTCGCAAAGTTTCACAAAGCTTCACAAAGTTTTTTTTTTATTATTTTTATTTTATTTCACAAAGGATTTTTTTTAAATAATAAAAAATAGGATTTCGTCACTTCGTTGTATATTGTAGTGATTGTACCCAGGTAGAACTTGCAATAGTAATTTATCCGGATATTTGGGTAATTTAATAGTAACCGGGTAGAGATTTTCCCAACGGGTACAATCTCTAGTATATTGATGTTTGTAAAATTTTTTTGTTTTGTATGTTTCGCAAAGTTTTGCAAAGTTTGCAAGTTTTTTTTTAATATTATATGTATTTCACTAAGTTTTTTTTTAAAATAATAAAAAATGGAGTTTGTCACTTCATTGTGCAATGATGTTCATAAATTTTTTTTTTGTTTCGCAAAGTTTCGCAAAGTTTCATAAAGTTTCACGAAGTTTTGAAATTTTTTTTTGTTTCACAAAGGTTCGCAAAGTTTTGCAAAGTTTTTTTTTTATTATTTTTTACTTTGTAAAGGTTTTTTTGTAATAAAAAAGCTGACCACGTGATTGCTTTTGATTGGCTGATCACGGGTCGCCATAAAATAACACCCTAAATAAAAAAATAAAATTTTATATTAAATTGCAAAAACTTGCGAAAACTTGCAAAAACCTGTAAAATGTTTAATAATTTGCAAAAAGTATGATTATATAAATATAATAATTATTAATTGATATTATATCAGATATATATCGATTAATATCTATATCAAATATATATCGATTACTATCACTATCAATAAAAATCAGCAGGGGTATTAAGTATCAATATATATCTTACCTGATCAGTAATCGATATATATCTATATATAAAATTTGCCAATAAATAGATAAAAAAAATTGTATAAGAGTGGTTAACCAAAATATAACGAAAATTAAAAGGAATGAAATAAATAATCCTATTAACATTAATTATAAAGCTTTATCAAGCCTTAATTTACCAGGAATTAGAAAAAAATATAAAATAAAGATACAAGATTCTCACCTTAATTCAAATTTGGATTCAAAAATAATAATAATAATAATAATAATAAACCAAAAATTTTAAGCATTATAGCCTTAATTCTTAATGAATTAGATAAACAATAAAAAAATATTATAAAGGAATTCCAAAAATAATAATCCAAAATCACAAGCATTTTTAGTTTCAATTCTTATAGAATTGGAAAAAATGCATAAATTTTAAAATATAAATCAAAAAAAATAAAAAACCTTTATGCGATAAATAAAGAGTTAAAAAATATAAAGTTGATGGCTTTATATTAAAAAAAAAATAATATCAGTTTAGACAAAAAACATACTTTTATATCCAATATTATTCAAATATGAATGGTAAAATTGTAAATAAAGCTTATGTTTTCTAAATATAAAAGAAAGAATATAAAATAAAAATAATAAAAAAATTAAAGAAAATTTAAAAAAATAAAATATCCATTGATCCAAGCCATTAAATCCAAAAATCAAAGTTCAAAATCAAATTTTAATTCAAAAGAAAATAAAAATAAAAATTATATAATTGTTGAAAATAAATTTTTAAGATTATAAATAAATGAATTTTCATATTTTTGTTTAAGAATTGAATATAAAATTGTAAAAAATTGATAAAATATATTTTGTATATTTTGTTTTTTTAAAAGTCTTTTTTGTTTCTTTGTTTCCAAAAATAATAAACTTTAGGATTAAAACAAAAATATTATATTTTTTTTAAAAAAAATAGTTTATGATTATTAAAAAAAGGATTTAATAAAAAAAATAGCAAGAATACTAGCAAAAAACATGAAAATTAATAAAAAACGGTAATTTAAAGTATATAAAATTTAAATAAAGTAGTATATAGTATATAATAAATAAAAGGGCTTGCAAATAGATAAAAGTTGGTTTTGTGTAATGTTACTCAAAATGCAAATATGAAAAAATTCAAGTAGTGCAATTAGTAGAGCTTATGTAACAATAAATTGATTTTTGTATAACTTAAAAGAGACTTTGTATTACAACAACAAGAAGAGAACCCCGAAGATAGAAATTCATCAAATGTTGTATTTTTTATATAGTAAAATTTCAAATTTTGCTCTATTTTATATATCTATTTGGCTAAAATACTGCTAAAATTATACAAACTTAGATCTGAGTTGTATTAGAGTTCTTTAAGGTCCTACAAGAAAAGTAAAGAAAGTTTCAAAAAGGTCAAAATTTGCTAACCAAATACAAAAAAAAAAGAAGAAATAAAGCAAAAAAAGAAAAAAAGAAAGAAATAAAAAAAAAACCAAAAAAATTTTAAATAAAAGGTTAGAAATTATATAGACACAAAAAGTTGTAGGTCCTGTTGTCATCACTAAAACTGTAAGGGCAGTGACAAAAATCAGGTGTTTTTTTAGGGGGGAGAGGGTAAAAAAAGTTGAAATTATATATAAGAACCTGACTATATATATATTAAAAAAGAGGGAGGGGAATAGGCCTTTGATAAAAAATAATTAGGTGATTAATGATATGGCCCTAATATAGTAACTTTTGTACAAGAAACTATATTACTTGACTTAACATGTAAAAGGGTAAGAAATGTAAAGATAAAAAGAAATATAAACTGGGTAGTAATAGGAGAACCATGAACCAGAGGGTTTAAATAGACAATTCCCATAGTTGGGTAGGTATGGCAGCTAGTGTAGAACCTCCAGGCGGACTACTTAAATTAGGCACCAAAAGTGCACGTGTGGCTAGTTGTATCCTCATTCATGTAACAAATATTACGTCACTATAACTCATAATAAAATCCTGGCCATAGCACACGGCCTCAAACTAAAAAAAAAAAATAAAAAGAAATATAAACAGGAAAATAAAAGAACAGAATATAAAAATAAAAATTTATAGTCAAAGGATAATATCAATTTATTAGGTATAATATTTTAAAGTACAAATATTTTTAAAAAAGAAAAGGACAATAACCTACTCTATTTTGGGAAAAAAGACAGAGTTTATATCTGTAGAAATTTAGGAATTTTATTATAACGAGATATAATAAGGAGATATAATAAAGAAATATAATAATGAGTTATAATAACAAGTTATAATAAAGAGTTATGGGGTCTTTGCCTTGAAAATGACCTTATGGGACTATGTAGATTTTATGAATAAAAATTAAAATTTCTAGCTATCCAGTAATCCAATTCAAATAAACTTTTTTTTATTTTGTAGAGCTTAGTGAGTTTTACAAAATAAAAAAAGGTTTATTTGAATTGGATTACTGGGTGGCTAGAAACTTTAATTTTTATCCATAAGATCTACATAGTCCCATAAGGTCATTTTCAAGGCAAAGACCCCATATAATAACGAGTTATGATAATAAGTTATAATAAAGAGATATAATAATGAGTTATAATAATAAGATATAATAACAAGTTATGATAACCAGTTAATAAATTATAGTAAAAATGACTTCTTTTTAAGAACAGAGAAAAGTTTTTCTAATAAAACTAATACTACAAATTTAATTAATTAAATAAAATTTATACTATTCTTAATATTTCACGATATTTTTCTAATACTAATATTTAAAAATTATAATAAAATTATACAAATATAACACCATTTGGGTAACTGAGTGATGCTAAACTTAAGTATTAGGTAGTTTTATATAGTTACAAATATAATTTCAAGAATCTTAATAAAGTATTAGCGTAACTGTTTAAAATAAAAAATTACTATATTTAAATATTTGAATATAAATCAAAAATTGGTCTTTAAAACTATTATAAAGCATATTGTATAGGGAGAACTCTGGACATCTCTCATATAGATCATAACTGGATTTTGGCCAATTTTGATCTAATTTGCTAAAAATGACAAAACTATATTTACTTAAATAACTTCTGATCTAGTGATCAGAATTAAATAAACTTTTTTTGTTAAATGCGACTTACTGAGAGCTTCATTTTAAAAAAAAGTTCATTCAAATTGGACCACTAGATACCAAGATAATTGCCAAAACTGTTTTTCTATTTCTCAAATTTCAGAGTTTTTGCTAAAACTTGTAATGTATGACCTCTGTACTATATGTTTGGGGTTATATATAGAGTATATATATCAGATAAATACAATAAAATTTATTTTATTTTATATAAAAAATTAAAATATTTCATTAAAATTTATAAAGTTTTATTTTTTGGTACAAAAATTAAATATATTTTTAAAAGAGAATATGTTTTTTGTGCACCTGCACGGTTGTGCACCCCTTGTCGATCCACCCCGGCGACCCATATGTAAATCATATCAGGTATGCAAACACGCGTTTTTTTTATTTTGTTTTTTTCTAATATTTCTTCCTTGGCTTTTTGGATTTTTT
>QKWP01000253.1:256805-310167 GCA_003550325.1 Gigaspora rosea
CACAAAAAAAAAAAAAAAAAAAGAATGCTTATTTTTATTGTACAAAAACATTCTTAAGAACTTCACTTAACAGTTAAAAGCATCTTTTCTGCTATTTATTACTTACTATACTAGCTATATATAAGGTTTAAATGCTAAAAATAATTAACTAAAGAGGCTAATTAAAACGTTTGCATATAAGTTTTGATCTTGAAAAACATAACTTAGAAATCTTGTCAGTGTGTTACTTTAATAATTAACTTAATATTTGACTATACATCTTGTGTATTAATTAATATTATAGAGTTAAATTGTTGGGTAAGCAGTTGTAATTGTGGTTTAGGTTTATTTTAGTAGCAGATCTATATAGTATATATAAGTGGTATTGCGCTTATTATTATGTAAACTAAGGGTTATAGTAGATATCTAGTAGTATTTGTGGTAAATGAAAATAAAATAGAATTACAATTTAAATATGAAATTAAATGTAAAGCTTTGCTGATAATAATAAAAGTCTACAATACTTGAAAATTTAAAATTTGTATATAAATTAGCCAATCATATGAATGTCGTCCTATGACAGATCACCCGAGTGACTCTTATGCAGGTACAATCACTAAATTAACCAATCAGAGTCTACTAAATACAGCCAATCAATGTGAACGGATCCAACGGTTTTTTCGGATCGGATCCTCAATATGGAATTCAAATCCTAAAAATCATGGATCTGGTCCGATCCGACCACTGGATCCGGATCGGATACGGATCTTTGGATCGGATCTGTGGAACACTACATTACACCAGATCTTGAAATTTTATTGGTCAATTATTAAGATGCGATGTATAAGCACAACGCAGTGGTGTGACGCCTATTTAACTCCTTAAATTTATATATATATAGTATATAATGTATTATTTGTATTATCTAATTTTATATTAATATATATTAAAAAAAAAAAAACTTAAATTAGTTATTAATATAAATAGAAAACGTCATTTGCATCATGGATTTTTGTTACGTATTCGCATCATGGTATGTAGATCATGACCAGAATTAGTTAACTTAGGGTAAACGGATTTTAGTCTCCATGGTGCGAATAGTAGTTCCCTAATATACGAATATTAATTTTTAAATTTATGTAATAATAAAATCCGAGGATTAGCGGAAACTTCGTTTCCGCTTATTCACATATGGATCGGGGTATTATGATATAGTGATCAGGGATTAATGTAGTTAGATCTTTTAAACTGTATAAAATGAACGTTTTTGAATTTTCTAATTATGCTACGTTACACTTGACCATGAACTTTGTTTGGTCGAGCTTTGTGAAATAAATTTATTCTTTGATAATATGTTAATATGTAGTCTTAAATCGTCCAAAAAATAAATTGAATAAAAAAGGTTAGCACGCTCACTGGGATAAAAATAATAAAGATTAAACGTATTAACTCGAAATGTATAGAAATCATTTGAGTACTACCAAAGGAAAAATGAGACATCTGGGTTTTCAAGTTAGTTACTGACACTTTATACGGGGTACGTGTTATTTTGAAACCATTTATGGTATTTTCAAAAGGTGTGATTTTCTAAACAACGCTCATGCCCGTTATTTCGTGAAAGCAAGCTACAGCACTTTCTGTTCAAAATTATTTTACAAATTAATTAATGATAAATTAAAATGCACAGTTGCAGCATTTTGATATATATATAATTGAATATATGTAATATATGTAAACTTTCGAAATATATCTATTAACTTGAACAATATGTGAAGATACTAATCGTTCTATAACAGGCAATAAATTTTATTCACAAAATTCGGGACCTATTACAAAAGAAAACATTACAATATAAGGATAAAAGACAAATAATGTATCTCTCCCGACTTGCATATTCTCTGTGCTGAATCTTATAAGACCAAAATTTGATTTATATTCGGGTACCTAAGTATAATATCATACAGTTAGGTACCCGGTCGTATTCGAGTACACTGAGTGCTAAAATCCATTTTATTCTAGATATATATCATATACTAAATAAGTCTAACGCTAAGATAAAATTTTAGATTCGGGGTCTAAAAAAGAACTGCCCAATGTTCTAACGCCTGATGCTGAATATCGCCTTTTTATAATGCATAAATAATATCAAACTGTTTAAATTACAAAAATATAATCGACTTTATCTATGTCACTCTCGTTTACAGTGAGCTCTCGATATAATGAAAACTAATTAAACTACAGTAATTGTAATAATGATATTAATTTCTCCTGATATTTTTAAATCTCTCAATATAGTTAATTTTTAATTAAAAAACGAACACTTCATTACGTACCAAGCGGGTACCGAATTCCGACCCACTAGTGGATAAGGTTAATTGGACATTATTGATGTTAAAATTATTATTTATCGTACAAAATCTCATAATTCACACAACATTCGAAATTCGATGTAAAGCTCTGGCAAGAAAAAACTACGCAAATTACTTCATTTAGGTTCAGTCAAAAACTGGGTACGTACCATTTTATATCTAGTTATAGATGGTGGTATTACGGCTAGTTGGTAGTATTAAAGGTAGTATTACTATGCATGAATGACAAGACATGTAAACAAGGCATTTTGGTCATATTAAAATAAACACTATTTTTGCAGTTCTAAAAACAACAAAATGCATCCCTTTCATGATACAGTAAATAATATTATTGGTCTAACTCGTAATTTTTATTTAACACAACAGACAAAATAATCGCGTAAAGACTCATATTTGGCTTTATGATAGTCAAAATATTTAATAAATACTAACTTTCGTGGAATGTGTAACAACTTATATTCATTGTAGTAGGATTTCATCACAAATTGATTGAATACCAATAGAATTTCAATAGAATTTCAGAATTTAATCTACTTTATTTATCGAACAAGTACGAAACGGTTTGTACTATTATACCATAGTGTTTTTGGATTTGACGGTACATTGTTTTGTTGTTTATTTCTACTATTTATTGTAATTATCGCTTCTTCTTGGATGTGTATTATGATCTATAAGATAACAATAGTCAAAACTTCTTATCGACATAACGTATATATTGTAAATATAATTTTCTTTATTTGTATTGAAATTTGGTTTTATTTTATTAATTCTTTATGTTTTCGAAAACGCGAATATAAAATGACAATTGGTCAAACTTGTGCGCATGATTACCGATATTCCATATTCTATGGGAATGCATATTATTTCACCTAAAAATCAAAAATATCTTACCAGTTCGATTCACGTCCCAAATTCACTTAGAAGGTATATAATGTTTATTTACAGACATCAAGCAGCAATTTAACTCATACACAATTACATTCGCAAAATAACTTGTTTAAAAGTTAACTCAATATCAGCGGACGAAGCATATCGTGCCACATAATCTTGTATCATATGAACGCATTACGATTATAAATGCTGTGATGCAAATATTGAATGTAAACAAATAAGCTATTCATTTCCAATCATTTTACCTTTCGTTTGTGCAACTTCTTTGAGCTTAAATTAGGTTTGATTTTGTGCTCAGGGTTCACGTATTGTTGCAGTTAAATTATTTATTATCATATGATTGATATTTTTTTGGGATTTATGTTTATCTCTTAACAAACTTTAAAACCAGAGATTGGACTGGACCCGTTGAGAAACCTTCGACCAGGTAGTATTAGATGATTCGGGTTATCCGGCAAGGGCCATAATTTTCTGCGACAACCCAAATTGCTTTAACAAGTAAAGTCGCAGACATTAGAATATATAAGCATAGTGTAGTGTGACGTATGACATCCATATCTAAAATATATATGACGTAAGTATGACGTATATGACGTTAAGAGGTAGCTAACCAAATGCTGCAGCTCTATATATTTAGAAATATATTCCGTATTATTGCTTCCGTATTATTAATTCAAATTAGCAAAAATTTATTATATATTATTTATTTAAATTAAAAATTAAAAATTGTTTAATTAATTAAATAAAAAAATTAATTATTAACTAATTTTAGTGTTTGTAGTCGATTTTGCATTGATAAAAATCGACTTAGCCGGTTTAGTTAACCGATTTTTCAAAAAATTAGTCGATTTTGTTTGTTAGATTATATTAAAAATTACAGTAACCAATCAAATTTGTTACCCCTTAGTGTATCAATAAGGTATTAAAGTTATAGAAGTAAAAAAAAAAGCTAAAAATAGAAATTAAGTAGAATCTGAAAAATTCTAAAAATTAATTAATAATATAAAATACAAAATTAAAAAAAAATTTTTATAATTTTTAAAAAGGACTTAATTAGACATCGCATAATGCGAAATAAATATTTTTCGCACCTAGGGAGCGATATAATTATTTATTACCATATATTTTTTATATCTAAGAAGCAATATATTTATTTATCGCTATATATTATCATCATGTATGGTGCATATAGCCTAGAACCAACATTACATGATCTCTAATAACTATATAAAATAAAAATGATTATAACTAATAATAAAATATTATAACAAAAAAAATATTTCTATATTATATTATTACAAAAACAAATTTTTTTTAGTTTACTCAAACTAAAGTTATTAGCCAAAATATTTAATATATCTTAAATTTTGGCTACTAATATAAATTTTTTTAAAAATTTTTTATTATTCTAAAATCTAATTGGCTAATTTTTATGTAACACAAAATTTTTATAATAAAAATTTTTAAAATTTTGGTCATCTTGGTTCTAGGCTATATACACCATATAATATATATATCATTGCTTCGATTTAGCATTAAAGACTTTTGGTACTGTGTGACGACATAGAAAAGCTGTCTGGTTGTCACCCCCAAGCGGCAGGTCTAGGGTTCAAATCCCACTGGAGACGAATTGAAAAATAGGCCTATGTTATGGTACATTTGTTCATCGATCGGTCGGGTATATTACCTGTAACCTTGGTACCACTATCTTGAATGAGAGTTTTGGCATAGTTGTGTAAGTTACACAGACAAATCCAAGGGACCGGAACAATTGAAACCCGCTTGGCAAGTCCCGAGTGGAGAGGTAGCTGGACTTTCGACGGTACCGGGAAAAGGATCTTGGTGGTGACTGACCGGAAAATCTGGATGGGCAAGAGCCCCTATGACAAAGGGGGTCCACCAACCTGGCCGCCGGAGTCGTACTGGAAGAAAAGGGTATGTGTTATAGAAGTATGAACCAAGGAAAGGGAGACCTTAGGCACCTAAAGCTTGGCAGACCGATCCTTCCGGGCCAACTGGATTGGTAGTCTGAAATGACTGGGGAAAAGGATCCAAAGAGTAACTGACTGGGTACTGGGGTTTAGTGAACTTCGCAAGGACTGACAGAACTATTCGGCCAATAAGAAGTGGAAGCATAGAGGCGTGTACGTGTCAAGACCCAACGGAGCTCTGGGCGTACCTATATGGGAGTCTTCGGATGTTAAGAGGATCTGGGACCACCAATACGGGTATATGCTAGTATAAGTGCATGCAGTAGTAATCGGGTTCCCCTAGCCTCATGATGCTATATTCGGCACTGGAAGCATTTGCGAAACATGCCCAGGAACCTTGCCACCATAGCAGGAAGTACAGTCGATTGCATATTTCCAAATTCGAAACGTTAAATCCTGGGTCCTCAAGTCGCAGAAAACCGGCAGGTTGCGGTAGCATGCAGGCTTGAGATACTTGCCCTTGTGGTAGAGGCAGCTGCATGGCTTGAGATACGAACCCTGAGAAGTACGCTAGTAAAGGATTTTTTTGGGTAACCAGATTTCGGGTACACCAACTTGGAAGCATAAAGTGCCTATCTGGCAACACACACCAAATTAGAAGTAACGAATTAGGAAATGTGGGTAAAGTGGCGGACATGTGGATATTGATTGTTGGTTGAAAAGGGACGTACAAATCCAGATCAACTATATAAATGGGAATATTGAAGGCTCTGGTGGGTTTTAGCTGTGGATAAAAGGTTTCATAGCCTGAAGTCCTAGTCTCAATACTTGTATATAATATGTATGTATAAAAGGCACCACCATATGTCAATTTGCTTAAGTATTAATAAAGTTTGGGGCAGGAGCTATACCCTAATATTAAAAAAAAAAAAAAAAAAAAAAAAAAAAAGACTTTTGGTACTATGTATAACTTAATATAGTTTAATTAGCAACTCTTAAATGTTGTATATACCATAATCCAGTTATCAATAGTTCTTTCAGCTCTATTATTAATATTTAACAGTTAAATATACAAGATAAATTATGCAAAAAAGTTCTCATAAATTTTGAAAAAGCTAAAAAATTCTTTAATGACTAAATAGATAAACCAAAACCAATGCTTATCTATTCAGTTATTGCAATTTTTTAGAATTTATAACAGGCCCAGGACATGTCCCCTTAAAATAGATCAAATTGCTGTCTATAATTAAAATTTTTAAAAAAACATATGAATTTAATATAACTTTGAGCTAAGATTCTTTTAAATCTTACTTATTAACTTTAAATTAAATTTTTCAGGGATATAGAACAAGGGGAAAAGAAAAAATCGAGCTTAAAAATTGAATTAAAATTTTGCCAATTTTGCACAAAACGAAAATGTAACTTCGCCAAAAACAAATATTTTTCAATTTTAAGATCACGAGTATATGTAAAATCATGCCCTGAACAACTTTACTTAGACGACCTAAGTAGGTTACCTTGTAAGAAAAACGGGTTATCTATGTACTAAAGTTAAAATTTTTTGGTTTTAAATATAAAACGTTTTTTTTTGATTAGGTAACCTACTCTGGGCCCTTAAGCAAAGTTGTTCGGCACGTGATTCTACTCGATCTAAAGTCGCCGCGCGTTTTCTCGGACCTTTTACTAAGTGAAAAATGGGGTTAAATTTCGGAAAAAAAATTTTTTTTTAAAAAATTTTTTTAAATTTTTTAGAAAAAAAATTTTTTTCCGAACTTTAACCCCATTTTTCACTTAGTAAAAGGTCCGAGAAAATGCGCGGTGACCTCGAATTGAGTAGAATCACGTGCCGAACAACTTTGCTTAAGGGCCCAGAGTAGGTTACCTAATCAAAAAAAAACGGTTTATATTTAAAACCCAAAAATTTTAACTTTAGTACATAGATTACCCATTTTTCTTACAAGGTAACCTACTTAGGTCGCCTAAGTAAAGTTGTTTAGGGCATGATTTTACATATACTTGTGATTTTAAAATCGAAAAATATTTGTTTTTGGCGAAGTTACATTTTTGTTTTGTGCAAAATTGGCAAAATTTTAATTCAATTTTTAAGCTCGATTTTTTCTTCTCCCCTTGTCTATATCCCTGAAAAATTTAGTTTAAAGTTAATAAGTAAGATTTAAAAGAATCTTAGCTCAAAGTTATATAGTAAATTCATATGTTTTTTTAAAAATTTTAATTATAGATAACAATAAAAGGGACAAGCTCAGAGCCTGATAAACAGCTTGATCTTTGAATTTCAAGTAAATCATGATTAGCTAGGCTAGTATTAATTATTTTTTTTGTATAAAATTATTGACTTTGATATTATAATTTGGTTATCTGCAAGCTGTAAATTTATTAAATAAAACAATTGCTATCACACTATATATATATAGTATACTTTATTTTAGTTTGCTAATGTTAATAATAGTCTAGCCAATAAATTAGTCAAAAAATTCTTAAAATTTTAAATTTATTATAACTTATGCAATATACTATATACCATTACAATAAGCAAATATACAATATATAGCTTAAATCAACTAATTATTAACCTTTCATTTATGAAATGCTGCATTATAACCTATTTCTCCACATTGATAATACTTATATGCACTTCTAGAAAAAGTTTATTATTTCTTTTTGTATTATATATAATAATATTTCTCCTTTCAATAATGCAAGCAGGATTTTGAATATCTTGTAGAACCTTGTTGCAGTTATTTTTTTATCAAGTATTGCATTATCAGTTAATATTCTTTATTACTAATTTTATCATTATTAGTATAATTTTTTTCTCCAATATGATCTAATTTTTATTTATAGTATTAATATTTATAGATTTAGGAAGCTCTTATAAAGATCTATTTTTATTTGTTTTGTTATCCTAATATTTATTTTTTTATTTTTTTTTCTCATTATAAGTTTGAAAAATATTTATAATTTTATTATTACTAATATCTACTGCTAATAGTATTATCTCACAAGCTAACCTTCAAATTTTATCATAATAAGTTCTTTTTTGTAGAGTTTTTTTTTTGTAGTTGGGATCCTAGGAACTGTTGATTGTTTTTGGATAGAACAAAATTTTCTGTAACACTCTTTATCAATAATACTCTTTTTATGATTAAAAATAATAGCCTTATTTTTATATAATTAATTTTCTTAATAGAAGTTTTTGTACTATTGCAAAAAAACTATTGAAATATAAAAGGCTGCAATTTTAGAATGCATTATTATATAAAAATAATACTGGCAAATAAGTTTTTTAAAAATGGTCAAAAAATATAAACATAAAAATAATATTTGGTTTACAATAACTAAAAAATGTATATAATATTTTTTTTACTACAAAAACCAGAAATCTTATATATTTCTTTTATATTTTTGCTTTTTACTTTATCTATTATGGCCTAAAGAGCAATTTTAATTGCATTATAATTATTTTCAAAGAATCTATATAAAACTTCTTCATTGACTTTATCAACTGTTAGCTCAATGTTTTTGCTATAAAAAACAAGTATTGTATCATTTTAGATTAATGATATTGTTAATAGCTTTAGCTAGAAAGAGATCATGTTCTATAGCAATTATAATGAGAAATGTTGTTAAATTTTGTACTAGTAAAATTTGTTTTATTGAGTTTAGTGCTAATTAAAATGACTTGCAAGTTTATATAAAGTGCAATTTGTTTAAATTTCTTTTTTAATATTCAATTAGGGGCGTGCCATTTATTACATAATATTTTTTACTTAGTAGCCACCTCTACCCATGTATGGTGTAATTATTTTATCTAATTCTGATTGATTAATATAATATATAGACGTGATCACTACCTCTGACCATGTGGGCGATCAAAAGTAGAAACCAAGGAAATTGTTTTTAATAAGTTTTTTTAAAACTTTAAATTAAAATATCTTAACAACTTTTAAACCAAATCTAATAATTTTTTTTATTTTAATTCTATAACTATATAAAATTAAAATAAAAAAAATTTTATCAAGTTTGGTTTAATAGTTGGTAAGATATTTTAATTTAAAGTCTAGAAAAAATTTACTTAGAAGCAATTTCCTTGGTTTCTACTTTTGACCGCCCATGTATCCATGGTAAAAATTACATAATAAATGGCATGCCCCTTATAAGATTTAACTTATGCTGTAGTTTTAATTCTAGTTTTGAATATTTTTGCCAAGTAAGTACATGCCCAGGCTGGTAGCATAGATACAAAACATGCAACAAATATTCTTTTGGTATTGAATACTTATTGAACATATCATTTTAATACTTTAAAAAAGTAGCTTATAGAGACTATTACAATACTAGTAAAAGATTTTTATAAAATTATTCTATTTGACCAATATAAAAAATATAAAGTACAGTTTATAAATTGAGAAAAGCAATTTAAATTGTACTATTAAGTACTAGATCTGTATTAGTAAAAATAAACAAGTACTCTATTTTTGTAGTATTTTTTATACAATTAAGAATTCAAGTATAAGTATTAAATAGTTTTGTAGCTTATTAAAATCTGGCAAACAAGCTATGTTCTCTCATTGTTATCAATAATTACAAATAGCCCTAAGAGCATTATTATATTTTAACTATAGGTTAATTTGCTTAAACAATATTCAAATAACTATATAAGTATATTATTTTTATTCAATTCAAATTTTAAAAACTATTTAAAATTATTTATTTTGTTGGCTAATAAAAAATTGAGCAAATTTAATACATTATGTGTTCTAGTTTTTTTTTGAAAATTTGAATAGTATTATTAAAGTTTTATTATAAAAATACAAGTCAAAAAAATATCTCTTTAATATATTTCATTGTGCTATAATGGAAAAATTTCTGTAATTTATTATTATTTTAAGATATCTTTATTCATAAAATAGTATTTAAATCTAAATTTTTAAGTATCAAAATTAATATTATAATTGTACTTATTTATAAATATGTTAACAGATATATTAGTTCTAGTTTTTTTATAAGAAAGAGTTATATACTATTGACAGTTGATCTTTTTTGTTCTAGTATTTTTTTAGCTTACTTTTTTGAACAGCAATTTGGCTCTTATTAGAACTGTATTTTCTTTCAAATTTGCATATAAATGTTTATTTTTAAACCAAATTACTTTATCTTTTCTTACTTAATATTTAATTATTGCAAATCTATTTCATTTTATATTTTTATCAAAAAGGTTTCAATTTCTAACTAAGAATTGAATATTATATCTTTAAATATATTTTCTAAAGCTGCTATAGTTTCATTATTTATATTAACTAGCATGTTATTATTATTATATTCTTCAGAATCTATACAAATTTGGTTAGTTGGTGCTTTTTTAACTTTTTTGACTTTGCTAGTAGAAGATACTTAAGCAAAACATTTAGCAATATTTTTATCAAAGTAAAAGTATTATTTTATTTCTATTAATTCTTCTAGATATTAGTTTAAAAAATCTATTGTATCTATTATAGTTTCTTGTAGTTTTATACTATTAATATTTTTGAAAAAATATTAAACAATAAAAAAGAATTAATTTGACCAATAAAAGCAATAAAAAAGACAAGACTAAGAATTACTAAATATTGTTTTTTAAGAGGATATTAACAAAGTGATAAAAAAGAATTAATTAGATTGATAAAAACAATAAAAAAAAGATATATCTAAAAATTACAAAATTTTGGATCTTATATTACTATTGATATATACAGTATAATTAATTACTAAACTATAAGCTTTGATTTTTGTTTGGTATACAATTGATTAGAGCTGTGTTATTAATTATCTGATTATTTTTTATTAGAGGTCTATCCCCTTCATTAATATATAAATAGTCAGGTTTTTTATATATAATTTCAACTTTTTTTACCTCTTTCTCTTTTAAAAAATTACCTGATTTTTGTTACTTTTCTTATATATATCACATAGTAATATAAACTATCAATAATATTCAATAGTAATAATAGTTTGGTATTATATAGGGTTCCTCAAATTCAAATCAAATCAAATATTGGATCAATTTGAATTTGATCAAATCAAATTGACCCTGATTTGAATTTGATTTGATTCAAATATTTGAATTTGAATTTGATTTGAATTTGAATTTTTAATAGTAATTTTCAAATCAAATCAAATTTGGCCATATTTGAATTTGATCAAATCAAATATAGTCAAATTTGAATTTGAATTTGATCAAATATTTGATTCAAATATTTGAAGTTCAAATCAAATTGCGGAACCCTAGTATTATATAATAATGTAAAGTAATACAATGTTATTTTCTATAAATAGAGTGATAATTAATAATTTTGTATAGCATAATGTATATATTTATTCTTTTTTAAAAAACTAATTAGAAAAATTAACTTTAATTTAGTTAGCTAAGTTAACTTTAAATATTAATTTAATTATATTTTCTTTTATAATCACATTTATATAATTATTACTATACAGTTATTTAAATTTTGAGCCAATTTATTAATAAACTTATAAAAAAAGACTCACATTCTTTTATAAATATCACTTTTCTTAAAACAAATTACATAACTAAAAACTAGAAACTAGTTTAAGTCCAGAGCACAAAATATTAAATTAAATAAAATATAATTATAAAATTTTTTGAATATCTATATTATAAAAGTTATAACTGTCTGTTCACTTAAAGCATTCTGATTGGTTGAATTTGGGTACCGTGATCTGGATCGTTATCAGGTAATCTATGCATATTGGGATTAACTACCATTGCACAGTAACTAATCTATATCTATATATTATTAAAATTCAATTCTAACTAGTCAATTTCGGTACTTATGTAACCAATCGTATATGTAAACAAGTTCAGAAGTGATAAACATATTGTATTCTTGCTTATTTCAACAAAGTTCATTTTCTCTAGATAGACAAAAATTGTTAATTAAACTATTAATAAAAAATAATATGTATATAAATTGTAGGTAATATAAAAGATTTATATATTCTAATACGCATATATAAAACATGTGCTAAAATTTAATCAAAAACACAACCATCGACGCGTACAATTCAATTTAGTTATCTAATCTGGTTCATTATTCATGAGTACTAACTTATATTATTAAAAAAATAATATGTATTTGTTATAAAGATAAGTTTTTGAACTTTTAATTTTACCCCTTATTACTTACCAGATTAGGCTCTATAATATCATATACACGTAATCACAATCAATAATATTACAAATTTTTCACGAGTTGAATCTAATAAATAATAAATAAGCTTGAAAACACCTGAAATCACATTTTTTTCTTTTGGTATTTTCTATATATTTTAGGTTCATTTCAGATTTTTATCTGTGCACTTTTTTTATTAATTTTATTTTATTTTATTTCTAAATAAATGCCTTCATACTACAGTACATATAATTTCATTTATTTTTTTAATACCATTAGTATTATTCTTACATATGGATCTTTGCTAAAGAAAAGGAACTCCTTTTGGGACTATAATAGTTTTGAAAGCAAGAATTCCAATATAGTAGAATTATTATGTGATTTATATATATCGAGTTATCTACATATAATCCAAAAGTTGCTAAAAATATTTAAAAAATTAATATACTAAATCAAGATATACCATAGATAACTAAGGGTTGAAAACATTTAATGGTATAAAATTTCGCTTCTGCTTAGATAGAATAATGTTAGTATTAGAGTTTGAATATGTTTTTGTTTGATTTTATGTTATATGACTTAAATTTTGATTTAACCAAATAGTGAAAATTTTTAAGGGGTGATACTATGATGTTTGAAAGACATTGATCTTTCCGGAATGATATTAAAACCAGTCAGGTTAAACTGTTAAACGAACAGATAATTTTTTTAGGCAATTACAGATAAATACTGTATAAATAAAATAGCTATATCACTATATCACGCAAAATCAGAATATACATTATCTATATAGTATTAAAATTTTATTTATCTTTCACTTTTAACCAATTTTGTTGGCTAATTTTAGATTATATAATCTCTGTGCATACAAAAATTTTGTGCTAGGTTTTGTTGATCATGTGGCACAGATCTTCTGATCGACAAATCAGATTTTAAAGATCAGGTGTAATGTAATATGAATAGAAAATTTCAAAACAAATGTCTGTTTTGTTAAAAATCGCTTATTTCTTGAAATTTTGCATAAGAAACCGCCTTTATTGCACTAACAAAAAGTTTTCGTTTGACAGTTTTACAATATAGATTTTCTATCTAATACACGACCCTAACCCTAACCCTAATATAATTGAACTTTAAAGATTTGCTGTGCCACATAATCAACAAAACCGGGCACAGAATTTTTTCATACAATCTCTGTTGATCTTATTAAACTCCTAAAAAAGAAACAGACTATAACTTTGTGCCAATCGTTCACATTTTGAACTCCTAAAAAAGAAATATCAAATATGATGCTAAGAAAAGTTACTTACAAGATTTTAATTTAATCTATTACTTACCAATGATTTAAAAGATAGACTTGAAAGTCCACAACCTTATTTTCTCTTTTCAGCACTCAAATTATTTTTATACATTTTAAGTTTATATAGTAAATTTAATTTATTATTTCAATCTTTACCTCTAATTATTCTAATTAAAAAAGATAGCATATTACTTTTTTTTTTTTAACTAGATAACCCTGCCTTTATTTATTAGTAAATATACAGTGACTAAAGCAATAACTGCTGTTTCAATAGTATGTAATACATTTTCAACCAAATAAAGACTTACTCGATACTGAAGTACCTAAGTGCGATCTGCCAATAACATATTTATCTTCGTTGGGGTCCCAAACTTACTCAAGACTTGAATTCCAACATCACTGATTGGTTGTTAACGCCGTGTCAGGATCGTACTCCTTTTCTTAAAATTTTTTTTTCTTCATAAAGGACAAAATGAAAAAGGTAAAAAGCTAAAACAAACTATTAAGAAAACAAAAATTATCAAAAAGAAAAAAAACCAATACAAAAAAGAAAAACTAGAAGAAAAGAAGTTTATTCTGACATGGGGAAAAGAAAGAAAAAAAACAAAAGAAAAAAAAACAAAACTGACAAAAAATATATTTAAAAATTATATAATACTCTTAAATTTAGCACTACTCTAAATTTAGTCCATATTATATACAAAATCAAATTCGGGTAGAGTTAACCTTGCAAGAATTTTTTAGAATGTTTTCCAATCGAACAATGTCAGTCCCTGTTCTACACGTAAGCAGCACCGTGAATTTCTTGTGACTCTTGTTCCCAATTTGGAATTGGTAAACAATGCAGATCTTTTGGAGGAGGTAAGCCGAATTTCCCACTTTTTGTTGGCGAAAATATTTCCTAAAACTCCAAAAAAAGTGAGAATATAGTAGTAGATATTTGGTTTATGACCTTTAAATTTTCTAATGAGTGTATTGAAGCACTTCTTTGCTGTTCTCCTTGTAAGCCACATACAAAAGACTTCGTTAATGAAAGACTTATTTCTCCAAAATTTTGTATACAAGGGCGCCACCTCCTGCTAGTTATCTTGTATACTAATGCTTTTGGTTTGCATGCCAAATATATGAGGGAGTCTCCAAGGGAAAAAGCGGAAGAACCACCTTGGTTGACCTTCATAAAACCATTGTTTTGCTGTACTTCTTCTTCTTACTCCAGCAAATTTGTTTTCTGTTTGTTGTGAAAATTTTGGTACAAGTAATTGTCGAGGAGAGTATGTTAAATATCTGAGAATTTTGGCATATTACCTTTTCTTATTCATTTTATTTTTATTTCAATTAACTATTAATCAATATCGTCATTGATAATATTACAATTATTTTGCCATGTGTTCATGACATATCAAATTACTATAGAGATAAAACAATTTGGCATATATTTAAGAAATATGTATCTTAGATAAGCAGATTGTTGTTAAGAGTTAAAATTATTTAGCAGCACAAAATTTCTTTATACTATTAGTTTAAGCTAAATGGTATTAAATCCAAGTGTGTTAAACTATTAGGCGCATTAAACAATCCATTGTAAAAAAAAAACAACTTTTTTTCTAAACGGTTTCAATTTTTTGATTGTAAAATATATATATAATTAAAATTAAATAAAAATTTTTAATAAAATAATCTAAAAAAAAATACGAATAAAAAAATTAATTTAAGCATATAGTACTACTAAAGTTTTAATGTCTGTCTGTCACATTTAAACAATTTGATTGGTTGAATTTGGGTACTATGATCAGGATCATCAGTTGATCTACATCAGGTAATTTACATGTGCCGTCCCTTATATACTTCGATTAACTTTAGTAATAATACATGGTAATTATAAATTGCACCTATGGTGTTGAATACTATAGGTAAATTAGATTTGCAATTTCGTGTAACAAAAACAAAAAAAATAAACTTTTATAAAACAAAAAATAAATTTTTATTACTTTAAGGTTAGGGTGAGATCTGGGATGGGGCAGGGGGCATAGTTTATACCAAAATTTAGCAAGAAATTTTTTTTATTAGGCTCCAAAGGTGGTTTTATAAGCAAAATTTTAAGTTAAGGAGCTTCCAGAAATACAATTTTTTGTTACTAATAAATTTCAAAATTTTATTCCATCCACCCATACCTGATACCCTATGAGCCAATCAAATTATATATTTTTTTAAAGGAGTAATAAATTTGTAGCCATGGCTACTGTAACCGCATTTTATAAAATCGTTAATAACTCAAAATTTTACTAGAGTAATCCCTATTGTGTTACTAACAAAAAATGCACCTCTCGCGATTTTGTAATAATTTTAACTTTAACTCTAACCCTAACCCTAACCAATCACAACCTAACCCTAACTCTAACGCTAACTTTAATATTACACTAACTCTAACTCTAACTATACTATATTTGGGCTTAGTTATGGACCCTGGTTACTGTAATCTATGGTTACAAAACAATTATTTTTTTTTAAAAAATTATTTATATATCCAAATTTTTGAATTAATAATTACTTTTATGATTTAACTACCAAAATGCTCACCTCAACGAGACGATTTTAACAAGCCCAAAATTGTTAAAATCTAATCGCAGGATCCCAAGATTGTTCAATTTTGTGTAATTTTAGTAGTGATTTTTTAGAATCACTAAGTAAATTTCTTTAACATTGAATAACTTTTGATCCACTGGTCTATTTTGGATGATTTAACTACCAAAATGTTCGTCCCAGTGAGACGATTCTAACAAGCCTAAAATCGCTAAATTCCAATCACAGGATCACAAGATCGATAAAGATTTGTATTGTTAATAACAATACAAATCTTTATCGATCTTGGGATACTGAAATTGAAATTTAGCGATTTTGGGCTTGTTAGAATCGTCTTACTGAGATGAAGATTTTGGTAGTTAAATCATCCAAAACGGACTAGTGTATCAAAAGTTATTCAATGTTAAAGAAATTTACTTAGTAATTCTAAAAAATTACTATTAAAATTACACAAAAGTTGAACAATCTTGGGATCCTGTGATTAGATTTTAATGATTTTGGGCTTGTTAGAATTGTCTCATCGAGACGAGCATTTTGGTAGTTAAATCATCTAAATTGCCCTGTAAATCAAAAGTTATCAATAATTTTATAATTTTATACTTTTGGCCAGAATTATAAAATTTTGACCAGAATTATAACCTGATATTTTGGTGATCCCACCTATCCACCCAAAAATTACGTAATTTCTGGAAGCTTCCTTATGAATGTTTTTTTAAAAAATAAACAAAAAAAACAAAATTTTATGTTATACCTGATTTTAAATTTTGATTGGCTATTTTATAGTTTTGTGTAACATGGTGTTCAATACTATAGATGCATTTTAGTAGACCCGATAATTTATATGTTACCAACTACACAATCTAGTCCTCTTCGTGTTTATGACCATCATGTGATACATGTGTACCTATGATAGTACGAACAACCTAATTTTATCACGTTCCTACAAACTGCACCACTATTTACTGTGTTTCAGATTGGATCAAATGTTCATAATTAATAAATCAATATTAATAGTTAAGATTTTTATGTTTTTTGTATAATTGCTATAGCACGGACATAAGGACGTACCTAACTACTAGTTTATTTTATTTTTTATTTAGAATATTTTTAAGCATCTCTAAAATTAGAGTATTAGTTTATAGCAACCTATGATTAACTATTTAAAAATCAATTATATAAGCTCTTTTTTTATAACCAAAAAAATACAAAAAAAAAATAAATAAAAACTATAAATTACTAAAAAAAAACTATATTACTTAAAAAAATTAAAAAATTAAAAAAATACTATTAGTTACATCCCATATTAACTATTGTACTATATCCCACACTAACTATACTATGTCTGTTCTAGCTATTGTACTACATTCTGTTCTACTATCATATTACGTCTGTTTATTCTAAATTGTGCTATTAAGTTCCTAAAAGAAAATTACTGTACCAAAAAAAATGAAAAACATTAGTACTTAAAAAAAAAATACTATTAGTTACGTCCTATATTAACTATTGTGCTATATCTCATACTAACTATCATGCCATTCTATCATACTTCTATCATACTATGTTCGTTCATTCTAAATTGCGCTATTAAGTTCCTAAAAGAAAATTACCAAAAAATATAAAAAACATTAATACTTAAAAAAAAAAACTATTAGCTATGTTCCATATTAACCATTGTGCTATATCTCATACTAAGGGAAGTGCAGTTTATTACGTGATTAGGGTTTACATAGGTCCTGACCCCCCCTAGTGATAGGACTATTGACCAATCAAATTTTAGTATATTTAAAAAAATTTAAAAACATCTTTGACCTGAAAATAAGTTACACCATAATCAACAAAAGTCGCTACATAGTAAAGTCTAAATTTTACTAAGCAAATCGAAAAAAATCGATTAAGTAACCTTATTTAGCAGATCAAAATACATTACTACAAAATTTTCATAAGCATTGGAGAATTTTTTATTAAATTGACTTTTGATTTTTACGTTTGACAGAAAAATTAAAATTTTTTAAAAAAATATATTCGCTACACAATTGACAAACGTTGCTACATAGCAAAGTCTAAATTTTACTAAGCAAAATGAAAAAATCGATTAAGTAACCTTATTCAGCAGATCAAAATACACTTATCACAAAATTTTTATAAGTATTAGAGAATTTTTTATTAATTGACTTTTGATTTTTACGTTTGAAAGAAATATTAAAGTTTTTTAAAAAAATATATTCGCCCCACAATTGACAAACGTTACTACATAGTAAAGTCTAAATTTACTAAGCAAATCAAAAAAATCGATTAAGTAACCTTATTCAGCAGATCAAAATACACTTAATACAAAATTTTCATAAGTATTGAAGAACTTTTTATTAATTGACGTTTGATTTTTATGTTTGATGGAAAAATAAAATTTTTTTAAAAAAAATATTTGATGAACACTTCAATATTATTGGCTATTTAGACTATATATATATATAGGACATGATAGAAGTCGGACCCCCAGGAAATTACATAATTTACTACGATTCTCTATCTATTATACCATTCTATTATACCATATTTGTTTATTCTAAATTGCACTATTTTAAGTTTCTAAAAGAAAATTGCCAAAAAAAATAAAAAATATTAATACTTATAAAAAAAAAAATACTATTAGCTATATCCACATATTAACTATTGTGCTACATCTCATACTAACTATTATGCTGTTCTATTATATCATGTTCATTCATTCTAAATCGTACTATTAAGTTTCTAAAAGAAAATCACCAAAAAAATAAAAACATTAATACTTACAAAGAAAAATACTATTAGCTACATCCCATATTAACATTCATTTGTTCTATCTATCATATTATGTTTGTTCCTAAAAGAGAATCACCAAGAAAATAAGAACATTAATATTAAAAAATAAATAAATAAATAAAATACTATTATGCTATATTCCACATTAGCATATTAACTATTGTGCTGTATCTCATATTAATTATCATGCTATGTTTATTTTAACTATTGTGATATGTTCTGTTCTAAAATTATCATGCTATGTTCTTAAAAAAGAATCACCAAAAAATAAGAAATGTTAAAATACTGAAAATAAAAAATAAAAAAATACTATTATGCTAAATTCTATATTACTATTGTACTCATCCCATACTAACTATCATATTATGTTTATTCTTACTAACTATCATACTATATTTGTTCTAACTATCACGCTATTTTTGTTTCTAAAAGAGAACTATTAAGAAAAGAAAAAATATTAGTACTGTAAACCAAAAAAATAGAACCCACATATCGAAAAACTTATTGTATGCATTGAATAAATATCCAAGAATCTTTTGAACCTAAAAAAGAATCACCAAGAAAAAAAAAAGCAGAAGTTAGAACTATAAGTGGAAAAAAATAAGTTAGTGAATATAAAAAAAAAGAGCAATATGAAGATTTAAATAAACTCTAAAGAAAATACAATAGTCTTCTTACTTGTTATTAAAGAAAATTAGAATCTATAAAAAGAAGTATTACTGTATTGCTGTACAAAAATCAAAACAAATAAAAAAAAACTTATTTGCCAAAATAATCTTGTTATCATGCATCACACATGCGAACAGATATGAATTTTCAAAATTATGTTTTTAATGCAATAGCTTAAAAAAAATCAAAAATGTAACTATTGATACATCAAAAACATAACTTTTGTATTACTATACATAAACTTTAAAAGTCTTCTACTATACTCTAATCAATTATAGAAAAGAATAACTATACTAAATTTTTTTTTATTCAACAATTATACTACAACTTTATTTAACTATTAGATTATAACAATTAGTAAACCAACAATTATCTTACAAATTATAGCTTTAAAATATCAATATATAAAGTATAAGGGCCATGTCATTAATCATCTAATTATTTTTTATCAGAGGCCTACTCTCCCTTCTTCTTTTTTAATATATATATAGTCAGGTTCTTATATATAATTTTAACTTTTTTTTACCTCTTCTCTTTCCTAAAAAATTACCTGATTTTTGTCACTTCCCTAATCTATTTAGTTGTTTAAAAATATTTATATATAATCTGCTATAGTAAACTTTCTCTTATTGTAGCTTTTTATCTTAATAGAATTTAGAATATTTGATTTATTAACTGAAGTTTTTATCTATTCTGGCAACCTATTTTCTTAAATTTTGTTTTCTAGCTTTTTAAGTAAAAGAATTCTACTAGAAGAAATTAAACAAATATAAAAAATAAAGAGAAGTATAAAAAGAAAAAAACCTATACTATCTAAATAAATAACCAAAGTATATAAAAAATAAGTATAAAAAGAAAAAAAAGCAAAAAGTAAACAGAATATAATAAATATATAAAAACAAAAAGAAAGAAGAAAAGAAAAGAAACAATCAAAAGTTGTATATGTGGCTAGTTGTATTTTCATCTTTGTAACAAATGTCAGGATGCCAAAGAGGACCTCTTGATTTACAGGCTTGAATGAAAACTTATCAACTCAAAGTGAGAACTTTGATATAAAAAAAAAAAGAAAAAAAAAAAAACTATATCTAATATCTAAAAGAACTTTTTAAAAAGAAATTTCATAAGGTAAAAAGGGGTAATTTGACGAAGTTAAAGTAGCTAATATAAAAATTTTTTTATTTTAATATATAAAAATTTTTTATTTATTTGTTTAAAACTTATACGTAATATTGAACATGTTTTATATAAAAATAGTAGTATAGTAAATTGTTTTAGAAATAGCAACCGGGTTTATATATCATACAAAAAAGTTAAATTTTAGAGAGGTAGGGGTAATTTGACAAATTTAGAATATCTTGTGATACAATGATCAGAATTAGACAATTTTTATATCATTTGATTCAGCTCATTGAGATGAATTGAATGGTGCAAAAATCATCCAATTCCGATCACTGGATCACAAGATATCATAAATTAAGTGCTGCATAAAAAATAAAAACATTTTGAGAGGTATTCTGACGAAAAACAACTTTGGCTATAAGGTAAGTGCCTTACGATACTAAGTAAATCGAATATTCTCACTTAAGTAGAAGTTGTTCGCAATATAAAATTACACCTACCCTGAAATTTTGATGAAATTTAGATGACTTTTTATTAATTGACTTTTACAAAATACGTTTCTACGAAAAAATTTAAAATTTTTTCATAGAAACGTATTTTGTAAAAGTCAAATTAATAAAAAGTCATCTAAATTTCATTAAAATTTCAGAGTAGGTGTAATTTTATATTGCGAACAACTTCTACTTAAATGAGAAGGTCGATTTACTTAGTATCGTAAAGCACTTACCTTATAGCCAAAGGTGTTTTTCATCAGAATACCTCTTAAAATTGTTTTTATGCAGCACTTAATTTATGATATCTTGTGATCCAGTGATCGGAATTAAATGATTTTTGCACCATTCAATTCATCTTAATTAGCTGAATCGAATGGTATAAAAATTGTCTAATTCTGATCATTGTATCACAAGATATTTTAAATTTGTCAAATTACCCCTATTCATTAAATTACTCCTTTTTACCTTATTAAATTTTTTTTAAAACATCTTATATAGATATATTTTTAAATTAGAAAAAATAAATACTGCTGATTTTTTAAAAAATAAACTAAAATGCCCATTTGTTGAAATTTTGAAAAGTTTAAAGATATGTCAGAAAATGTACTAAACTATATTTAACCAAGTCTTTATTTTTATTTTTATATTTATAAATTTTTTTTTTTTAAATTCAAAGTGCCTGTTTTGGAGCATATGATTTTTTGGTTTATGCATTATGAATTATACTTGAACAGAGTACAACTAGCTATATGTACACTTTTGGTATCTAATTTAAGTGGTCTGCCTAAAGGTTCTACACTAGCTTGCAACCCTACTATAGAAATTGTCTATTTAACTTTCTCTGCTCCTTACTTAATTTTTAACTGATTCACTAAATAGGAAGCATTCGTAAATAACATTATGTACTCCATATAGTAGTACTTGACCCCTTTAACTATATAAAAAAATTTCAAAATCCAAATGTTTATATATAAAATTTTACAAAATTTGAATAATTTGTATTACAGTAATCCGATTTAGATGATTTAGATACTATTCAATTTGTCATAGTGAGATGAATCCAATATACCAAAATCATGTCATTTGGATTACTAGATCGCAAAATATTTGCAAAAAACTATTGGTTATATAGAATTTTATAAGAAAAAATATGACCAATAGTATTTGGTCAATAATTTCTGATTCAGTTGATCCAAATAAAATGAAATTAGTACCATTCAACTCTTCTTACTGATACGAATCGAATGGTACTAAAATTATTAAACTTGGATCACTAGATCAGTTTTTAAACAATTTTTTTAAAAAAATTACATTATATTTTTTGACCTCTCTACTTATCGGGAAAAACATTATCTTTTATTTAACCCTTCTTGTATAATATTATTTATGAATGCCCCATATTTGCATTACTTTGTGATTAGTTTAGACACCTAGTCTTTTTTCGCAAGAGCCTTTAGAACTCCTTCTTGTACCTGAAGGTACAATCTAGTTTATCCTTAATAGGAAACTTGGTAGAGAAAATTTGTCCTACCAGATATTCACCTACACTTAGAGGTCTAATCTAATAAATATTATATTCAAATATTTACTAAATATTTAATTATTTAAATATATAAAATTTTTACCAGAACGTTAAATTCTGGGTTTCCAAGTTGCAAGAAAATTGGCTAGTTGTAGTAGCATGCAGGCTTGAGATACTTACCCAATGTGATAGAGACAGCTGCATGGCTTGAAATACGAACTCTCGAGAAGTACGCTAGTAAAGAAACTGGGTATACCAATTTGGAAGCAGAAAAGCGCCTACCTGAAATCATATACACCAAATTGGAAGTAATAATATTAGGAAATGTGAGAGTAGTGGACATGTGAATACTAACTGTTGGTTGGGAAAAGGGTCGTCCAAATCCAGGCTAGCTATATAAATGGGAATATGGTAGGCTCTGGTAGGTTTAGGTTATAGATAAAATAGTCCAAGTCTCAACACTTAGTAGATAGTATAATAATTGTAAGCAATATATTGTAACGATTAATATACATCCAATAAAATTTAGAGACATGACCTCACCTTAACAAAAAAAAAAAATTTTTTTACCAAATGAATATTCAAATATTTAATAATTTTACTAAATATATTTATTGAATATTTATTGAATATATATATATTAAAAGTAGCAAATTTTGATATTAATAATCAAATATAATTAGCTAATTTTTGTATAATAAATTCAATTAGTTAAAAAATATATATATTTAATTTTTTTATATATTAAAAACCAAATTTTTTGAATATATATAAACTTTAAAATATTATAACTTTCAGTATGACTAAATTACACCACTAGTGTTCAACACCAGTATACAGTGTAATATGAAGATCAATATCAAAAAAATAAACAAAAACAAAATAAACAAAAATTAAAGTTGATAAATGTTAAGTTAGAGTTAATAGTTAGGGTTAGGGTAAGGTATAATATATAGTAAAATTTTGCAAAGAGTTTTTTTTTTTTAAAAAAAAAAAGTAGTTTCATAGATAAAATTTTAAGTTAGAAGGTATTTTTTAAAAAAAAAATAGCAAACAACAAAAATTTTTTGTTATACTTGATCTTTACATTATACTGTATTTAAAAAATTTAATTGGTAAAAATCACTATAGTGTTGAGCACCAGTGATGTGATTTAGTAAAACCTAGGGGTAGAGCTTTGACCCGGGTCAGATAATAGTGACCCGACGGGTCAGATACTTAACCCGGGTCGTGACCCGGGTCAATGGGTCATGCGGACAATTGCAAAATTTTTTGAAGATACAGCTATTTTCATAATTCCTAGGACACCTGTAAAATTTGCCGAATGGGTTTTCGTGATTAAATTGTACAATAGCATAGCAGACTTTTAATTTGATTGGATGATTGACTGAAATATGTACTACCTATTAGCATAACGTTTGGGCTACAAAAATGGATTGTAGCCACGAATACAAATTGTTAAAGCTTGGGACCACAAAAATTTTAAAGAACATGTTTTATTTTATAAACTTCCAAAGAATTGTAATTCACAAATTCGGAAATTAGATTAGAGGTATGTTTAAACGTTTAGGTTTAGCTTATAAGTATAATAAATTAATTAAACTCAGCAATTTAGGCTGTCTTTTACTTTCAAAAACTTTTTCTTCGTAATCTTCACTAATAAAAAAAATCTGGCTATAATATAGGCTAATAATATGAAGTTGAGTTATAAGGCTTAAAAATTTTGTGAAAAGGGTCAAAATGAAGTATAATAGTAGTATTGTAACTGTATAATGAACGATTGTTAAATAAAATTAAAGATCAGTTTGATGTTAGAGCCAGTACTAAAAAATGGGGTTGATTATTTTTTATTAGCGTTGACAGTTAAATAATTATTTTTTTGAATTTTTATTTTAACTTTTATTTTATTCTATTTTATTTTATTTTTTTTTGATTTGTAATATGTTGAGATTCTTCCTTAATGACATTTTGGTTTGTAAGCTTTTGTTCGCGACAAGATTATAGTTTTAAGTTGTCGAGATTTTATGGTAAAGATGGTAAGGATAGTAAATATTCAGCAAATATTGAATTTGGTTACTATCTTTATGCATATTAGTTTCTTATTCGTGACGATTTAGATAAAGTTTAAAATTTCAATTAACCAATACTACTTCACGAGGTGATCTACAACAATTGACCAATCACGATGAAAACTCGCTATGCTGCGTTTTTGCCTATTTTAAATTCTGATACGTTTGATCCAGGTCAGAGCAATTTTTGACCTGTGACCCGCCAGGTCGGGTGACCCGTACGGGTCACCCGACCCGGGCCAAAGCTCTACCTAGGGGTTAGTAAAATTACGAGGGGCCAACTCAAATGTTACACAAGTTTAATTGTAATACAAAAATTGTAATTTTATATGAAAATAATATAAATTCATATATATAATGTTCGAATAGTCAAAGTCTTAATTATTAATTTTTTAAAAAAAAAAAAAAAAATAGGAATAAATTTTTTTAAAAAATCGAAATAGACAAAGATAAGTAATTAATCATAAAGAAATTTTATAGCTGTTTTCTTATCGTTAAAAAAACTGAATCATGCCAACATTAACAGCTAGCACTCAAAATCCCTTAGACAAAAAATGATGAAAAGGATTCACCAAGGACTTGAAAAAAGATATCGAGAAATTAGCTAAAAAAAAACTTTCTTTACCCAGCTAAAAGCTTTGTTTTTAGGAACTTATGATGAAGAAAGAATAAGACAAAATATTTATAACCGGTGAAATGGCTCTACGTACTTGTTTATTTCATTTAATTTATTTTCGTCTAAATTCATATAATAATTTTAACAAAAAACCTTCAAAAGTATTTAAATTAACCTGTAGAAATAAAACAAGAGAAGAAGATGCAGAATTAGCATACAACATTATAGTACAACAAAGAATAATTTTAAAGAAAAACGAACTATATATTTCGACATTTCAAAAGGAACAAGCCAACTGGATTAAGAAAGAACCAAAGAATCAGAAGTAATACCGAGTTCATAATACACATACGTATGTACTATAGAAGACTCTTTATATAGATAAACTTCACAGAGACCATATTTAAGCTAGAAAAATAGTATGTGTATATTTAAGCATTTAAGCTTCTAATTAACTCACAAAAGTGTGATAGAAAAAGCTTGAAAGTACGTAATAATATTATAGGTTACCATATATGAAAATTACTTAAATATGAGAAAACGTTTGGTAAGTAGTTTCATCTTGAAATTAGTAAGTTCAAAGTTGGGTTATTGGCATTATTTAAGAATGCAATTAAGGTTTATATGCTTATTTTTTATTTTTTAAATATTAAATAGTTATAGGTTCTATTTTAATTATTCGTGGTCTATATTATATATTACGGGAGACATGATATTTATTAAAGATGGATGTATATAATAATTTCTAAATAAATCAGTTTATTTTATTTCTATATAATATTGAGTTGTCGTGTATTAAATTATATAAATGCGGTATTTTTAGTTAACAACATCCCAAAAATCAGATCAGGTCAGTTATTACTCTGATATGCTAATATTTTTATTTAGTTTTAAACCACAACGCTATTGTATATAGGAGATGCCTTCCTGGAGTGTTTGGAAAGAAGTAGAATAAGTAATATAAAAAAGTCAATATCGTTAATATGATAGTTTATTTTATGGAATTAACAAAGCTTCATGGCACTTTTCTGCCACTAAACTCTGAATTTAGTGGATTCAGCTTCATGATCTAATTAAACAATATCAAAATAGGTTTAATGCCATTCAAGGTTATAATTCATTAATAACCCAAGTTACTGCGAACACCAACATGTACTCAATTCCTATACAAACCTACCAGGTGGCAGAAATAGAAGGCGACAACAGCCTGTCTTGAATCAGTAGTCTATTAATACAACCGAAGGTCCTTTAGTATAGTATCATGAACATTTTTATTATATATTTATATGATCATTATACAAATAATTATGCAACGTTTTTATAGCTATGTTTATAATAAGTTGGCCTCCCGTAATTTTACTAACCCCTAGGTAAAACTGATAACTTTTATAATTATAAATTAAATAAATATCTACTTTAACAAAATTGTAGCTTTAAATTAAGACAACAAATTTTTTAAAAAGATTTTTGTTAAAATTATTTAGTTTTGAGCTATACTACTTTATATTTTATAAGCTTATACTGAGTAACTTGTTCAATATCTGTATAATTATTTTATAGCAGGGTAAAACCTAAGTTGCTTAAGTTACATTATTGATATTAGGGTTAGGGTTAGTTACTATTTTAGAATTGTTTTAATCATTAATAACATAACCTAAAAAACTCAGATTTCACCCTGTTGTATTATTTTTATTTTATTTAAAATTTGTAAATAGATGCATAATTTTGGATTTTTTGATTAAAAAAATCAAATTTATACATATATACTTCAAATCATATTAGCGGATCGGCATAGTTGGGTAAATCGACCAATCATGATCGAGGATTATCAAAAAAATTTTGCTCGAAAATTTATTATAGAGCGAATTTACACAAAAACGGTCTTTTTAACCAGCTTTGCATTTATAATTAAGTACGTAGAACATTATGAAATTCATGTATTTAATTATAAGCCAAAAGTAGATTAAAAAGGCCATTTTTTTGAAAATTAGTATCCGAATTTACCCTTGATAGTTATCAACCCATTTTACAATGCCCAACCCATCCTAAAACACCAAAGTATTTCAACAAACGGTAAAAGTACTTCTTTCTACAGCTTAGCATAGCTCTTTTATTGGATTTTTTTGGTTTTTTAACTTGTCTAGACGTCGAAGAAACCCTTTTGTTAGTTGTAACAAGTGCTTCATTTGTTAGTTTTTCAATGTCACTTAGGAACAAATTTTCATGTAACAGTTTATTGAAAAAAGGCCCAATTATGCCGATCTGCTGATATGTTTCAAGTAAAATAAAAACAATTCTGCTAATTTAATATATTTTTAGCTAAACAAGTTTATTTAGTGCATTAATTTAGAATTAATTAGTAAAATTTTGTGAATAATATTTTATAGAATTTATTAATAAAGTTTTATAAAATTTTAAGATAGATATGCCTAATTTGGCACAGTACCTAATTCAGTGCATTAATGATATCTTACAAACTGTTGATCGAAATCATGTGATTTTGGTACTATTCAATTCATTAAAACAAATTAAATAATACCAAAATTATATAATTCTGATTAATGGTTCACAAGATATTATTATTTAAAGAAAGTGCAAAAAATTCCATAATTTTTTAGGGGATAGGAGGTTCCCAAATATAATGTTCTATATATATATATACTATATATGTTTGAAAATAAGCTTCTATCTAAAATAAGCTACCACCTGATTTTTTAAAAATCTTAAAAAATTCAGTAGCAGTTTCTATATATAAAACTTTTTTTTACTAAGTAAACTTCAAAAGTTCAATTAAGTAAAGTTGTTTAGTGCATCAAAATACACTTAAAATAAAAATTTGGTTATATTTAGACAACTTTTTATTAGTACATTTTTCAATTTTTTTAAAAAACTCAATATTTCAAAAATAAGCTACTTTATGATTTTTCGTATAATTTTTTGGCCAAAAAAGGTAGCTTAATTTTGGACACATACATTAGTATAAATAGCTAATAATATTGAAGTATTTATTATAATGAAAATTATAATATCTGGATTTGAATTTCTCAATAACTATTTATCCAAATGATCTAAAATTTTTATTTTAAATAGATATAATATTGTTCTATATTATATTAAAATTTTAGCCCAATCGGATTAGTAGTTCTTGTTAAATAGATTATTTTCAGGTATAATTAATTTTGGTTATTTGCAGATAGTTGCTATATAGTAAAGTTTAAATTTTAGTTAATCGATAATTATCAATTAAGCAAACTTGTTTGAAATATCAAAATATACATATTTTAAAAATTTTATTAAAATTAAATTTTTTTTTTTGAGTTTTATTTTTTTTGAGTTTTAACAGCAGCCTTGCTCAGCCGACTGGACCACTTTATTAATTAAAATGATTGCTCAATTTAAACCTATATTAAATAGAATTACATAGACGAGAGTACAACTAGCTATACGTGCACTTTTGGTGTCTAATTTAAGTAGTCCACCCGCAGGTACCATACTAGCTGCTATACCTGCAACCTGCTACGGGTATTGTCTATTCAAAACCCTCTGATCTATGCAGAGCCCCCACCAATTGTATTCCAGACGGCCTTAGTGCTACTTTACCCTGCAGGCAATTCTGTACCATTCAACTAACCACGTTCCATTCCTAAGTTGTTGATAGATTTTCAGTAACCAACACATTTGTATTATATCAACACTTGCAGTTTGGTGCCACTCCAAACTACTAGGTACCTCCTTTGCCCTTGTAAAGTTCGTTCCGATCACAGTACTGACCTTATTCGTAGTAGTACCATCAGAGATCATCAATCTACCTCCTTACTCAGGAGTTTTCAAATAGGTTTCTGTTTTTCTAGTTCCTTGGATTTCAGTGTAATGGTACACCATTGCGCCCGAAAGCTCCTATTCAAGATGGTAGAACCAAGGTTACAGGTTTCTCACCCAACCGATGTTGAGCCATAGTTATCGCAACACAGGCCTAATTTCTGTTATCGTTGATAGTAGAATTTGAACCTTTGATCTGCTACCTGGGAGTGACAACCTGGTCACTTCTCTAAATAGCCACACCCTTAAATTAAAAAATTTTTATTACAGTATTTAACTTTTAATTTTTATATTCATAAAATATATTTTTTTAAAAAATTTTAATTTTTTCATTGAAAGTAAAAATCAAAAAGTCAAATAATAAAAAGTTCTCTAATACTAATAAAAATTTTAGAATAAGTATATTTTGATCTTCCAAACAAGTTTATTTAAGTGACTTTAATCGATTCATATAGTAAAATTTGGACTTTACTATATAGCAACTTTTATTGATTATAGGGTTAAAGATATTTGAGTTTTTTTGAATATTATAAAAGGTTAAATTTGATTGGTCAATAGTCCTATCACTAGAGAAGAAGAGATATAATTTATATAAACTCTAATTATATAATTTTCTGCACTTCTCTAATCTAAATACTATTTATATATAGGGTATTTCACATTAAAAAGGTCCATTTTGCAATATAAACAATTTTGAGATAATTAAGTTTAATTATTTGGTTTGATTTTCGGACTAATCCAAAATTAAACAAATTTTACGATTTTGATTGGTTAAAAGTAACAAGTGACTATTGGGTAATTTTGTGATCTGCTTGGCTTTAGACAGTTTCGTGTAAGTTTCCTTTTACATTATCTCCATTTTTTATTATACAAATCGTCTTTCATTTATAATTGAAAAATGTTGGCCATGTCAAAATTTATCTGAATTTAAGGGCAGAGTATTTTTGGCTTGTGTAACGCATAAATTTGCAGATCTCCTGCTCCTGATTGGCCAAACCGCCAGTTTGGCCAATCAGGAACAGGGAATCTGCAAATTTTTGCATTACACAAGCCAAAAAAATACTCTACCCTTAATAAAAACTTATTTTTCAAAAAATTTGCAAAATGGAACCTTTTAATATAAAACACACTATATAATCTTTGAAAATTAGTATAAAATCATAAATAAATTTTAATAGACTAGACCATTTTGACAATTTTACTAACAAAATGACCACTTTGAAGAGATGATTCCAATGAGCCCAAAATCACTAAAATCCAATCACATGATCACAAGATTGTTGAGATTTTTGTATTACTTTGAATAAAACTTAATTAGTTTAACTAATTTAATTTTTATTAAAATAATAAAAAAACCTTTAACGATCTTGTAATCTGATTAGTTTTTTCAATTTTGGGCTTGTTGGAATCATCTCTTTAAGGCAGTTAGTTTAATGGTAAAATTATTAAAAATGTACTAGAATGTTAAAGATTATCAATGATTTTATAATAACTTAAAATTTTGCTTTATACAGGTTATTTTGATTAAATAATAATATCTTATGAACTATTAATTATAGGGTAAATCTAGTAGTCATACTCTAAGGTATTGTAACCGGTTAACTGTTAGGTTATCCGAATAACTAGATTATAAAATTGACTATCGGGTTATACAGATAGGATACCCGGTTAATCTAAAAGATAATATAGGGTAATACAAGGTAAAATATATACTGGTATGTTGTACGTACAGGCATCAAATTGAGATATTAATCCGATAGACGACATATACCAAAACAAGCTTTTGATAAAATGCCGAATGTAGTATATAACTTGTTAATAAAATATAATGAACCTGTATTATTATAAATCAGGTTTTTACTATATAAATGTGATTAAATACAATAATTGAAATTATAGTAATAAATATGCAGTTTTTGATAATATAATTTTCAGTCAGTATATTGTTTCGGTATAAGAAAAATTCTGGTCAGTGAGTTAGATTTTTTTTTTTTAAGAAAAAAAAATTTATTTAGCGTGGCCTAAATTAATTTATGTTCACATCTAAGGCCACACAAAGTTAATTCTTCGTTTGAATCAAAAAAATTTTTTATCGGGCCTATCAGATAATTCTGGAAAATTAAGTTCGGCCTAATCTTATACTAGCTGAAAATTTTATTATCGAAAACTGTTTTTTTATTACCAAAAAATAATTATGAAATTTGCTTATGATTACAAAATTCGTACTAATTGTAAGGATCTAGATTCAATACAAAATATAATTATCTATATTATAGTTAATCAACGTTTCAACATTATCCCTTAGTTTGTACTCCTTCACAGGCAAATTTGCCTGTATAATTACTATAAATATACCTCTGATCTATTTTTTTAATCATTTAAAATATTTAAATAAAATTTGGTATAATAATTTTTAATAACAAGGATTATATTTTTGAATTATTTAAATTTATATTAAAAGACAAAAAGTTTATGTTGCTTATAAGCTGAAAATATTAAATTTTAAAGAAATTTTTTAACCAAAAAAATATTTTACAATATCTTGGCAAATTCTTTAAATATTTGTTTTAAAAATATAGTTTCTAATACAATATTGTAGTTTATATAAAGGATGACAACTTTCATTATTTGACTTTATATGATTTACTTGTAAAAATTAAGACTTGTATTAGAAGTGAAAATTTTTTTTATAGATGAGAATATAAAATTTGAGAAAACCTAAAGAAAAATTTCTATAGTAAAAGTTCCAAAACAAAAACTTTAAACTTTTATTACACAAAAGTTTTTTAATAATTTAAAAAAAAAATTATAATAAAGTTGATAAAACAGAACTAATATTATATTTTTTACTTAGAAAGTATATAGCTAAAATTAATATTTAAGGTTTTATTTAAAAATTTAAAATTTTATAATTTTCGCAGGCAAATATACCTGCATAACAAATTAAGGGATACTTTCTGTATAAATGCGAAATAACTCCCAAAAGCATATTTTGAATTTTGATCGAATTAAGCTTAATTAAACAATGCCCTAGTGTTATTTTCATTTATATAGCTATCATTCATTCTTGGTTTAGCGTGACTGCGCATGGTTAAACAAATTATAAATCATTTATCGTATTGTATTGTATTGTTTAATTAATTCTGTAATTTGATTGGACAATAATATAATTACATGATATTCGGTTATAACCCAAAATATAACTGTTATCCTTTTGCTTTAACAGGATATACAACTGGTTATTAGATTTTATTTAAGGTTATACCCTTTCGGGTAAAGAGTTACCTGGGTACGACCACTAGGTAAATCTAAATCTTGCATCCTGTTGGTACTCTAATATCTCACAGGTCATGTGCAGCGATTTTATTGGACGATATATATTATTTAATTTAAAAAATAGAATCTAAGTTTATATTTAAAAAAAAAAATAAAAAAAATAAAACAAAATAAACAAAATAAAAAAAAGCTAACAAAAAGCTAACAAATTGCAATTGATATACTGTATACGTTATAAGCAAAAGGGAACTTAAGTGGATTTAGAATTTTATATAACAAATAACTAATAAAACCCTACTTATCAGGTTGATTTTACCATATGTACACCCGAACCCTAACACTAATTTAACTAGAAAATTCTGAATCCACTTGAATTTCATTACCCTAACTCTAATTTAACTAGGAAATTATGAATCTACTTGAATTCCGTTCTCTATTACAACATATAAGGCAACAAATATCAGCATCATTGATCAAATTCGTGATATGTAGCATCAGCTGGTGGTTTCTACACTGCATAGGCCGGCCTTGATGAAAGTAAAAATAATTCTATAGTAATTTTTATGGAAGAGAGGGTTCGAGTACAAATCTTGCTTTCTATGGATTCTTTTTAGTCTGTTGACTTACATCAACTAGAATTTAAAAAAAAAAAACCCCCCAAAAACAAAAACTAACATAATCGACAAGATCTTACAGCCAGCATCAACAACATAGTTAACAAGACCTAACCACTAGCACTAACAACGACCTAATTATGATCTAATTGCCTGTACAAACAACGACGCTTTAATGGCAACTACATAAACCCATCCACCTAATTAGTGCCAATAACGACCTACTCGACGGCTCCAATGACAACTAATCAACAACATCAGTTTAATTAATAGCAAAACAAAACCAAAATACAGTAGCACTAGCTACAACCTAACCACTTACCAACAACGACCTAATCACTAATACTAACATGACTTTGGTACCAACAATGACTAAACAACAAACGATAAGGACTTAATAAAAGAACGAAATGCAGCAGCACAACTACGACTTAATTACTGTAATTACCAACAAAAACTTGAACACTAGCACCAATCTATAATGACATAGTGGTAATTATTGGCACTATACATGAGGACGAAAGCATTTTGGGTTCTAAAACCCGAAATTAAAATTTGAAGACGGAATTGTTTTTGCCCTATTTTACTTGAAAGACGAAATTATTTGATACTTTTTTTTGAATAGACGAAATTATAAGGAACATATCTATATAAATTTTATTTGCTTTTCCTTAAAAAAATTTTTAATTTTCTCTAATGAAGACGAAATAGGCCTTTTTCAAAAATCAATTTCGGTGGCATCACTAATTGGCACCTACAATGATGTGACTGCTATAGTTAAAAATAAAAGAAAAAAAATTTTAAAAATAAAAATAATCTACAAGTGCACATTCTGATTGGTTAGCAATATATAATTGCATTACGGGATGCAAGATTAACATTTATTCTTAATTATAATCATATAATTTCAGTACTATCTGATTCATATTATTATAATGAATCAAATAGTCCCAAAATTATATAATTTGAATTAATAGTTTGGAGATATTATTAGAGATCTTTAGTGCACTGAATTAGGTACTGCAGTACTGCACAAAAATTGAACTAAATTTTAAAATAATTGTTAAAATATAATATCTCATAATTGAATGATTATATTTGAATAATTTTAGTATTATTCAATTCATCTTGATGAGACGAATCGAATAGTACTAAAAATTATCTGATTCTAATTAATATATTACATAATATTTATTATAAAACTTAGGTACATGATTTACAAAATTTTACTAATTAATTTTAACTTAATACATTAAAAACTTGTTTAGTACCTAAAAATATATTAAATTAACAAAGTTATTTTTACTATTGAAATTTGGAGAATATATATATAAATTTGATTTTTTTAATCAAAATTCAAAATTATATATAGTGCAAGAAACCTTAACTTGCCAATATAATATCTTTAAAAAATTAGAATTTTAAAAACTAACTGGTAATTTTGTTTTTTAAGACAAGTTTTATAAAATTACTAGTCAGATTTTAAAAATATAACCTTTATAAGAAGTTAATAGCTTTTAAAGTTAGATTATTTTTATATTAATTAAAAATAAAAATTGAAATATATATGATTTTTAAATTTGACCAATCAAAAACTTTAATTTTTATTATAAAAAAATTTTTGATCAACTTTTATTTAAAAAAATTTGGCTCTTTTTTTTCTACTAACTTACCTTCAAATTATAAAATACTATAGTATTTATAGTAATACAAATGGGGTCTTTGCCTTGAAAATAGGGTTTCGAGGTCTCTAAACCAAAATTGAGATTTTTGTTAAATTTTAATTTATAAAACACAAGTTCATTTTGTGCAAATTTTATAACTAGTTAATTTAATGTTAAAATAAGTTATGGCAGTCCGGAAATTTTACAGAAAATTTTTTTGAATATCTAAAAATAGATTGACCATAGTGGATATCATCAATTTTGTATAGGGCATTGTTACACATATCAATTTTATCCAATATAAAAAAATTTGTGAAAATCATATCTAAAATTAGCAGAAAATCAAGTTTGGATTGTTTAGATTACACAAACTTTATTTATAGTTTACTCAAAAAAAATTTATAGTGCTATAGGATCATTTTTAAGGCAAAGACTCCAAATCTATATTGATCTTAGAATCTAGTAATTGGATTTTAATAATTTTAGATTTGTTAAAATCTTCTCTTTAAGAAGATCGTTTTGGTAGCTAAATTATCAAAATTGGTTTAGTAGATCAAAACTTATTTAATATAAAAAGACTCTAAATATCTTTTATATAGATAGGATCCCAAACATCTAGTACAGAGGTCTTATTTAAGCATTTAGCAAAAACCCCTAAAATTAAAAAGCAAAAAACAGTTTTTGGCAATTATCTTAGCATTTAGAATCTAATTTGAATGAACTTTTTTTTAAAAAATGAAGCTCTTAGTAAGGCACATTTAATAAAAAAAAGTTTATTCAATTCTGATTACTGGATCAAAAGAAGTTATTTAAGTAAATATGGTTTTGTTATTTTTAGCAAATTAAATCAAAATTGGCCAAAATCTAGCTATAATCTATATGAGAGATATCTGGGGTCCTATATAGATCATAACTGGATTTTGGCCAATTTTGATCTAATTTGCTAAAAACATAAAATTATATTTACTTAAATAACTTCTGATTCAGTAATTGGAATTGAATAAACTTTTTTTGTTAGATAAACCTTACTAAGAGCTTTATTTTAAAAAAAAGTTCATTCAAATTGAACTACTAAATGCCAAGATAATTGCCAAAAACTATTTTTTGAAGCATTCTATTACTACTGCCTGCTGCAAAGCTTTTACTAGAGATTAATAGTAATAATAGAATGCTACAACTTTTGGTATTATTATTAAAAAAAAACCTGATTTTTTTTTTATGTTTACATTTTTTCTTTATATATAGTAAACGATAGACGATAGATGATTTTATACAAGGTGCTAATCAACCAGAGTAAAATTTTATAAGTAGCAATCTAAATTTATCAATTTTTTAACCAAAATTTAGGTATTTTTAACAATTTTCTATTCAAATTTTGTTGTAAAATTTGAAAATGTGTTAATATCTATATTAGTAGACGTTTTTAAAAAATGATTTTTATGCACAATTTATCAAAGTTTGCTGTAAAATTCAAAAATATTTCAAATGTCAATATTATATATAATTTATATATTTAAATTTGTCAAACAAGAAAATCAAAGAAGCTTTATCAAAATTTGGGACATTTTTGCAAATATTCATCTGAATGAGCTGAAATTTCATACACAAACTCTTGAATTTCATCACTATCAACTTTATTATGCTCATATTGTATGTTTTATTTGGCAAATATGCTTTATTAGATATATTTTATTTTTGAAATATACAAGAAAGAGAGAATTTTACACAAAAGACAAATGAAAAAATTCAATAACTTCATCAATATCAGTTCAAATACCATGAGATTTCACAGAAAAAATTTTGTGACCATACTCTAATAGCTTGAATGTATATTATTATGTAGCTTTAAAAAATCTAGCCTGTGATAGTAATTTTTCTGTCTTTATCAAAATTGAAAATTTTAGAAATCCTGAATCTGGAAATAAAATGAAAAATTGTTGTTAATCGATGAATATTTAACCAAATGAGCTGAAATTTTTATGGTAAACTCTCGAATACCTATTCTATCAGGTTACTTAGTTGATTTTTGAGATTTCATTTTGAGAAATTGCCTCCAGAATTAGTTGAAGTTTAGGGGAAAACTTGTGAAAACGTATGCATCTGAATTTACAAAAATGTTAATATCTCCATGAGTTTTCAACATTTTTTCATGAAATTTGAGATTTAAATGCTCTAAATGCTCTAATATATGCTCTACAAGGTTTTTTATAATTTTTTTTTTAGTTAGAATAGTAAAATTTCTTGTAAACCATTGTCTAACAATAGGTTATTTTGAAAACATATCAAACAAAAAACTTGAAATTTTTACTAATTTGTAAATAAATGAAAAAATTCAATAACTTCATCAATATTGGTCCAAATACCATGAGATTTCACAAAAAAATTTTGTGACCATACTCTAATGGCCTATAGAATTTGAATATATATTATTATGTAACTTTAAAAAATCTAGCCTGTGATGTGATTTTTCAGTCTTTATTAAAATTGAAAATTTTAAAAAATCCCAAATCTGGAAATAAAATGAAAAATCGTTGTTAATCAATAAATATTTAACCAAATAAGCTGAAATTTTTATGGTAAACTCTCGAATATCTATTCTATCAGGTTACTTAGTTGATTTTTGAGATTTTATTTTGAGAAAGTGCCTCTGGAATCAGTTGAAGTTTAGGAAAAAACTTGCAAAAATATATGCATCTAAATTTACAAAAATGTTGATATCTCCATAAGTTTTCAACATTTTTTCATGAAATTTGAGATTCAAATGTTCTAAATGCTCTAAGGTATGCTCTACAAGGCTTGATATAAATTTTTTTTAGTTAGCATAGTAAAATTTCTCATGAATGATTGTTTGAAGTAGAGTATTGTTTGAAAACAAATATAAACAAAATTTGTTAATTATTTGCAAATACATATTTGTTTCTGTCAAGTTGAATATGTGAGATATTGATTTGAAATTTGAAATTTTACTGTTTTGTTGATGCAAAAAATAAGTTTTTGAATTAAAGTTCGGATATAAATAAAAATTTAAATTGTAAAAAGAAACATATTTAGAAATTAATAATCAGATAACTGATATGCATTTACGAATTTGCAAATTAGATAATTCAAAATGATAGTAAATAATATTCATTTAAAATTTGTAAATTAGATAATATTTTAAATGATTTGCATTTACAAATTTGTAAATTAGATAATATTTCAAATGATTTGCATTTATGAATTTGTAAATTAATAATCAGATAAACATTTATAAAATAAAAAATATTGATTAACATTACAAAAAAGAAATATTGATTAACATTTACAAATTAAGAAATATTGAAATATTGATTAACATTTATGAATTAAGAAATAATTAATTCAAAAATCTTTGTGTAGAATTTTTCAACTATGAATCTTATCATTTATATAAGTGCTAACAATTGGTTTTTGTTTTTAGACAATTGTAAATTTCAAAATGAAACAAATGACAAAACAAAAAAATATACACAAAAAATATACTTTGATTAATTTCAATTCATATTACTTTAAAAAAAAAGAATTTGATTTATTAATTAAAAACTATTTTAAAAACAAATATGCAGGTCCATTCAAATGTTTTACATATCAGTATGAGAAAAATTACAAACCAAATCAAGAACGTGATTGTCATATTCAAGCTTTTGTTAAATTTAAAATACAAATGCATTTAGGATTAGTAAAAAAAGATGCTAGTCTTAAGGATATATTACAAAAAACAATGCTATTGAACAACTTCCTCATTATGATCCAGTTTTTAGTGAACTTGATTCTATTCTTTATTGTAATAAAAATTACAACAAATATTCAATTCATAATCAACAACCAATTGATTCTAATGATCCAAATTGCAAAATCAAAGGTTCAACAATAAAAGATTCTAATAATTCTGAACAACTACTTACAAATTGTCGATGTAGTTATATAAGCTTAGAAGAACCACCATGCTGCTGGTGTACAACTGAATGCAGTTCAAAAAGAACATTTGCATGATATAGTGATTCAAAAGAATATGGTCTATTTGATTACAATATTGATGATTTTGATACAAATCATGAAACAGTTAGCAGCAATAAAAGCAACACAAAAAAATTTAATAATCTCAAAATAATGATTGATATTGAGGAAGAAAGGTTGAATAGAAATTTAAATCCAGATAAAATTATAGCTAATAATTATGAATCATTTAATAATTCAAATCTATATAGTATAGATAGAATCACAACAGCATGTAATAATATTGATAAACAAAAAAATTCATTTTCTCGGCATTGGAAATCTTGCAATATTTTTATCTTTAGTGAATATTCTGGAGTTGGTAAATCTTTATTACCAGATATACTATTTCCAAAAGCTTACAAAAAACAAGCTGAAAAAAAAAATAGTGAGATAAATATAATGAGCATAAAAAAGTTATAATTAATGAATTTGATGGATCATTTATGAAATGGCAAGAATTATTAAATATTACAGATCGTAGAAAATATAGTGTTCAAATAAAAGAAGGTCATATAAATTACACTCCAAAAATTCAAGTATTCACATCAAATATTCCATTTCAAGAATTGTATACTTATACAAAAGATTATCCAATAATTAGAGATTTAAAAGGAAATATAAGACGAAATAGAAAATATTATTCTGCAATACTTAGAAGATTTGATTATGTTATTGAACATTGTAAAATTAGAGATGATCTAAGACAAGTATGTATAAATGAGTGTTCATGTTGTAAAATTATGAGAATTTTTCATAAAGGTTCTCATGAAAAATTTAATAATATTGAATTCAATATTGAATTCAATAATGATATTAATGAAAAACAAACTAGATCAATCATCAAAAACAAAAATGGTATAATTTTTCAAAAGAAAAAATTAAAAAACTATTACTAAAGACCAAAAATTGATTATAATAAATCCAAATTTACAACAACAATTATAAAGAATTTGAAGACAAAAAAACTGATATTATTGTATTCCCTGATATTAGGACCCCAGACATCTCTCATATAGGTCATAACTGATCTGCACAAATTTTAAGGTTTTTGCTACCTCTAAACTCAAGTAAATTTGCTAAAAATTCAATTATTACATGAAGTTTTTATAGTAATTTGCTAAAAACTAAATTATTACATTTAGATAGTGCTCTTAGGTTCAGGTGCTCTAAAAAAATTTGTGCAGCATATAAAAATACATTTTACTGGCATATTTACTTTTATATTTCTTGAAAATTTAAGAAGAGATACTTAATTTTGGATTTTTTGATCAAAAAATCAAAAATTAAGCATCTTTTCTTAAATTTTCAAGAAATATAAAAGTAAATTTACTTGCATAATGTATTTTTATGTGCTAAATAAGTTTTATTAGAGCAAAATATTATAATCATTTAATAAAATTTTGGGTATAATATTATTTTATTAATAAAATTAAGGAATTGCTATTCGATTTTGTCACTTAAATATTTTAACTTTTAAAACCTTTTATTAATATTATCTCTATAAGTTCTTGATCAAATTTAATAAAATTTTTTTTTATTTGAATTCTATGGATTCGTACAATTAAAATAAAAAAATTTTCATCAAATTTGGTCAAGAACTCGTAAAGATATCTTTGATGAAAGTTCCTGTAAACAATTTCAACGCAGCTTCTTTGCAATATGTTTTTTTGCTTTTTCAAAATAACCCACTGTTCGGCGATGATTTACAAGAAATTTTACTATGCTAACTAAAAAAAAATTTATAACAAGACTTATAGCGCATATCATGGACTAATAGAATCTCAAATTTCATGAAAAAATATTGAAAACTCATAAAGATATTAACGTTTTTGTAAATTTGAACGCATACGTTTTCGCAAGTTTTCCCCTAAATTCAAATGCTTCTGGAGGCACTTTCTCAAAATGAAACATACAAAATACGATTAAATAAGTTGATAGAATAGATATTCAAGAGTTTTCAGTTAAAATTTTATCAAAAACGGATTAATATTGATGAAGTTTTAATGATTTTTTCAATTTGCTTCCAGATTCGGGATTTTCTAAAATTTTCAATTTTGATCAAAACAGAAAAATCACCATCACAGGCTAGATTTTCACAAGTTCAAATGAAACAAGTTACTGCGCACTAATAAAATCAATAGAGAATAGATTAAAATTTTGCTTTCTAAAATTTCAAGTTATTTGGTTAAATATTCATTCTATAATAGCTTTTTTCATTTGGCGCAGCTTCTTTTAAAGAAGCTGCGCCAAATTAAAAAAAGCTATTATAGAATGAATATTTAACCAAATAACTTGAAATTTTAGAAAGCAAAATTTTAATCTATTCTCTATTGATTTTATTAGTGCGCAGTAACTTGTTTCATTTGAACTTGTGAAAATCTAGCCTGTGATAGTGATTTTTCTGTTTTGATCAAAATTGAAAATTTTAGAAAATCCTGAATCTGGAAGCAAATTGAAAAAATCATTAAAACTTCATCAATATTAATCTGTTTTTGATAAAATTTTAACTGAAAACTCTTGAATATCTATTCTATCAACTTATTTAATCGTATTTTGTATGTTTCATTTTGAGAAAGTGCCTTCAGAAGCATTTGAATTTAGGGGAAAACTTGCGAAAACGTATGCGTTCAAATTTACAAAAACGTTAATATCTTTATGAGTTTTCAATATTTTTTTATGAAATTTGAGATTCTATTAGTCCATGATATGCGCTATAAGTCTTGTTATAAAATTTTTTTTAGTTAGCATAGTAAAATTTCTTGTAAATCATCGCCGAACATGGGTTATTTTGAAAAAGCAAAAAAACATATTGCAAAGAAGCTGCGTTGAAATTGTTTACAGGAACTTTCATCAAAGATATCTTTACGAGTTCTTGACCAAATTTGATAAAAAATTTTTTATTTTAATTTTACGAATCCATAGAATTCAAATAAAAAAAATTTTATTAAATTTGATCAAGAACTTATAGAGAGTTTATTGATATACAATCACGATCAATGATTACATATGCAGGGTAAGTACCAAGTTGCTATTGATACTAAAACCCGATTATATGCTACAACTACTTTTATTTATTTTTAATTATAATTGATTATCACTTTACTCTATATAGCCATTAACAATTTGTTATATCTGGATCGATCATTATAGCGCAACTTAACTTGTTACAATAATTTTTGCAAAAATGTGGGTAAATTGCTAAAAATAAAATATAACATGCATAAATCTTTGTAATTCGCCAAAATATTCAATTATGACCCTTTTTAAAATTAACTTCAATTTGCTAAAATTTAAATTTGGACCTTAGATCAAATTTGAATCAATTTGCTAAAAAAAAAAATATAACATATATCAGAGATGTCCGGGGTCCTCTGATATTATTGAAAAACTTAATCTATCAAGTAGTGATGAAGAAATTATTATTATTAACTATAAAGAAGAAAAACAAATGGAAATAGTTAAACTTTCAAACAAACAGAACTTTAATTCTCAAATTGGAAGTTCAAAATGAAAATATAGTCAAGAACAAGTTCAAAGTATAAACAAAAAACAAAAACTTAAAATTGATGATTTAGAAAATTTTGAATATGATTCACAATTGAATAGATATAAACAAATGGTTCAGATTATACAAAAGAAAAAAAGCAAAAAAATAAAGTCAAAGGCAAAAAACAAATAAAATATAATGACCAATTAGAAATTAACCAGCAACAAAACAATACTCAATTTGAAATCAAACAACAACAAGACAATATTCAATTTGAAATTGACTAGCAACAATTTTTAATACAGCAAAATTATCAAGAAAATTTAATCATACAACAAAATATTAAAGCAAATAATTTTGATTACAATGAAGATATAGATAGAGCTAGATATTGCTAATTAAAACTTTATAATTAATTTGTATATAAAAACATAAAACAATTGTATATTTTATTTTTATTTATAAATAAAAATTATTATTTTATTAAGTTTTTTTTGCGAAAAAATTTAAGTTAATTGAATTTTGACCAATCAAAAATAATTTGCAAGTTTTTTTGTAAAAAAATCTAAAAGTTGATTGAATTTCAACCAATCAAAAAAATAGTTTACAAGTTTTTTTATTATGTATATAAAATTTTAAAATAAAATAAATATAAAATTTTAAAAAATATATGAATTTGTAATACAATTAAAAACCAATTATATTATAGCAATAAAAAAAATCAAAAACAAAATATAGTATGAAACTGATATAGTTTTATTAAAATAATCATATTTGAACCAATTGAATTTCAAGTTTAAAAAATTTTCTCATCTCGATCTTCGACAGTGCTACCAGAACCGGAATATCAGAAACCGGAGCTGGAGAACTGGACGATATGACCTTCGAAGGTGAGGGTCCACCAACCTGGCCGCCAGAGTCATACTAGAGAAAAAGGACCTATGTTCTGGAATTAGGTACCAGGGGAAGAAAAACCATAGTAGCACCTAATGCTGGGTAGATCAACCCTTCCGGGCCAACTTTTTTGGAAGTTTGGGGCACCCGGTGATAGACCGGTAGGAAAGTAATGGTGGGTACCGGGGTCGGTGTGAACCTTACAAGGGCAGAAGTAGGTAATGGTAGCGGTTAGGTACCCCTGACTGCAAGTTGCTTGCCTCGGTGAGTGCGTAAGTTACCGAAGTGTAGGTAATACCTGTGTGGGACAGGGACTGCTCTACCAAGTTTACTCGCGAGGATAAATTAGTCCTAAAGGGATGTAGGTAGCATCTGGGACTGTCATCGACTGACTAATGTATCGGAGGGCTGTACCGGTGATCACAAGTAGGATTGACATGCGAAGCGTTGGACCAAAGGGTTTAAATAGGCAATCCCCTAGTTGGGTTGTAGGTATGGCAACTAGTGTAGAACCTTCAGGCGGACTATTTAAATTAGACAACCAAAAGTTGTACGTGTGGCTAGTTGTACTCTCATTCAATGTAACTCAATTGTGGGTGCGCCCAAAGAGGCGCCCTTGATCCACAGGCTTGATTAAATAAACTCTCACCCAAAGCGGGAACTTTAACACAAAAAAAAAAAAAAAATTTTCTCATCTATGAATAAACTAGCATAAAAGTAAACAATGAATACGTTAAAAGCCAAATTTTTCAAAATTTTTAACCAAAATTTTAATATACAAACAAATATCAAAAATCTTTTTTTAAAAAATCTTATTATTTTAAAAATGGTATTTTTTAAAAAATTCGTAAACAAATTTAACAAAAAAGAATCACTCAACATTGAGTATCAATTTGAAAATTTTGAAACTACAAACAATAACTTTAAAAAAAATTGATAATGAATTTGAAGTAAGTGGTAAAGACCCTTATACTAGTATTTGTGATTCTAAAGCTACACTGCTCTTAGAAATAGAACATTATTATAAATAATCAATTCTATTAATATGATGATAATATTTATTGCAAGTTATATCTTGATAAAGTTAGCCACAACCTATGGATGAATAGGAATCTTGCACTAAAGCAGGTTTGTTTTTTTTTGCAGGTTCAAGAAGAAATTTGGCAAGAAATTCAACAGAATTTTGATTTGAATTGTAGATACAAAAATGGAGATTCAACCCCATTTGATAATGACCAATTCACTTCGTTGACAAACAATTTAGAAAATTCAGTAATTGAACCTCCCAGACTATTTATCAATAGAGAAATCAATCAACAAGTTCTAAATCTACACTAATTGAAAATTCAATTAGTGACAAATTCTTTTATCAAATATGTTTATTTTTTTAATTTTAATTATACCTAGCTTATTTGTTTGTATAGTTTTCTTTTTTGCTATTGTAATTTTTGAATTGAATCCAATTTTAATTAGATTAGAATTGAGCAAAAAAGATTTTGGCTATATGTTAGATCCTCAACAAATTTTATTCACACAAGCTCAAATTAACTTGTATTTCTCAGGTGATGATGGATTTACAGTTGAGGATACAATTAATAATTTGGTTACTAGTAGATTAAAACCTCAAGACTTACCAATTATTCATGATTGTCTAAATGAAAATAACCAGTATATTTCTGCTGATAATAGAAGATTATATTGTTATCAGCAAGCTATTCTAAAAGGTGTAAACTTTAAAAAAGTACCTGTGAGAATAATTAGAGAGACTAATGAATATGCTGGTTTTGAATGGAAAAAAGAAAAGATTTTAAAGATTATTGAAAACAAAATTTGGAATAGTGTAGTTGTATCCCATTTTGCTAGACCAAATAAAATTTGTCGAGAAAATAAAGAGATTTGGATAAAAGATTTTTAATTTTTATATTTTATTTTTTTATATAGTTTATTGTAATTTTATTTATTTGTATATATTTATCATAATAAAAGATATTTTATTTATATTTACTATAATAAATGTATTTTAAAATTTATATACAATTGACAAATTTTTATTTATATTAAAGGTTTATGTAATTTAGCGCATATGCGTTGTAATGCACCCATCTGATAAACCAATTAGATCGTAGAATCAGGTGTAACATGAAATCGAGAAAACATAGCGATCTTTTAAAAAATCGCCTATGGCTTATAATTTTGCTTATGAAACCACTCTTCGTGCTCTAACAAAAAAAATTCCTTGCAAAATTTTACTATAAAGCCCCTCTTCTCGCCTACACACTATTCTAACCTCATCCTAACCCTAACTAACAAAAAAACAGGTTATTTTGGTTGTTTTGATTTCACATTACACCAAATCATATGAGGTGCGCTACAGCGCACATGTGCAAAAATATTAAATTCTATATTAAAAATAATTTTAAAATTTTATATATGATCACCAAATTTTTTATTTATATTAATTATTATAAAAATATTTAAAAATATATACATAATCAACAAGTTTTTATTTATATTAATTCATGGTCATAGTAGTATTTATGAAAATGAACAAGCAGATAGACTTGCGTATCTAGGTCTAAAAAAAAACTGTAAAAAAATTCAATTTTCTGGTTTGTAAATTAACAATAAAAGAATACTTTAATAATCAATAAATAATTAATAATTAGTTGATGATCAATACGTGATAATATCCAGTGATTAGAGGGTTGGGCCCCAATTAGCGGATGCTATCGTTAGTGTTGATCATCTTTAGTTTTATAATTCCTAGCCCAACACCTCAGGAAAATGTGAAGTTAGAAACTAAAACGGCCTGAAAGGCCATCACCAAAAAAAAGCGTCGCAGGCTATTAGCTAGCTAGCAGGCTAGCTAAATTAATATTTTGTTGTCTAAAATTTAGCAAAAAAATAATTTATAGTACAGACCAGAGAATTTGTGTGTTATCTTGTCTGCACCTATTTTTTGATTTGATGATCATCAAATTATTTAATTCATCTGTTTCTTAGCACTAATTAAAAATTTTTAATTTAATAGTATCTGCTTTCCTAGTTTAACAAACAAATTCAAAATTGCTACCTAATAAATAAACAAAATTTTTATTTAATCTTTTATTTAAAAAATAATTAGTTGCATATTTTCAATATGGAATGAGGCTAGTAGCCACAGCTATATTGCAATATCATTGACAATGACATCATTAATACAGAAATCTTATATTAATATTTTCAAACATGCATTAGTTATTAAAAACTAAAGCAACGTTTGTTGCAACGATTTTTGCAAGACTGGGAGCCGCAGCAAAAATCAACGCACAAACATATGCTTTCCATATGCCCTATAGGAAAATGGGATTTAGAAAATTACAAAAGGTTTGTGAAACAAACCTCCCAAAAAAAAACAGCGCCACAGGTCATTAGCTAGTCGGATTCATTTGTCTGTATAAAATATTAAATAAAATAATTAATAAAAAATTTGTTAATCATTATTTATGTTTATATTATTTAATATTCTAAATAAAAAAAATCTTATTTAGAATAATAATTGTATCTTTTTATATATTATTTTAAGTTTTACATGCACTTTATTTGATTTTTTGTATACTATTTGGGGTGTTATCTATTAAAACAGCCCTTTTTTACATATATTTTATTATGAGAAAATTGAGTTTAATCATTTGTTTTGATTTTCGTACTGATCCGGGATTCATAAATTTCACGATTTTGATTGGTTAAATATAGCAGGTGACTATCGAATAATCTCGTGATGTGTTGGCCTTACACGGCCTCGTGTAATTTTTCTTTTACAATTATCTTGATTTTTTATTATGCAAATCGACCTTCATTTATAATTAAAAAATATTGATAATGTCAAATTTTATATAAATTTAATGAAAACTCATTTTTCAAAAAACTGCAAAAAAGGGCTGTTTTAATAGATAACACCTCATTTGATTGTTAATTTTAATTTTACTACATATTAGTCTTTAGTTATTAGTTGATAAGGCTCTATTTGTTACAAGAAATCAATATTTAATTGGTTTAAATATTTGTTTAATATACAAAATATTGCTTTGCAGCAGTCTAAACAATATTTGGGTGATAGAATTGTGAAAATTGCTGCGGCTAGCAGTAGTTGAAGCATTTTATTACCACTGCCTGCTCCAAAGCTTTTACTAGACGTTAATAGTAATAATAGAATGCTACACTATTTTTTTTTGCTTCGCAAATTTTTTGGGTTTTTGCTAAAATATGTAATGTATAATTTCTGTACTAGATATCTGGGTTCTAATATAAATATTAAAATTTATTAGTAAATAACTTTTGATCTACTAGACCAATTTTGATAATTTAGCTACCAAAATGATTCTCTCAAAGAAAGCATTTTAACAATTTAAATTATTAAAATTCAATCACTAAATCCTAAGATCAATATAAATTTGTATTACTATAAATACTATAGTATTTTATAATTTATTAGACAAAAAAATAGTAGCAACTCATTACTATGGTGATTTATATAATTAGCTAATTATATTTAAGATTGGTAATTATATATTAGCTTGTTTTTAGAGCACTAAATTCGATCTTAATTTAGATCGATCTACAAGAAATCTAGATTTTATTATTTTGTTTTTTTTTATTTGTGCTACTAACATTTGATTTTTTCTTTAGATAAGTAAAAATTTTTTTATTTTTTTTTGTTTTTTTTTACTATAGTAGTTTGTTTTTTTTTGTTACAGGTATTAACTTTTATTTTTTTAATTGTTTCTTTTTTTGGAATTACTATTCTTGGAGTTACTTTTTTTAAAGTTGTTATTTATAAAGTTATTATTCTTGGAGTTATTGTTTTTGAAGTCATTGTTCTTGGAGCTACTGTTCTTGAAGTTATCATTCTTGAAGTTGTTGTTTTTGAAGTTATCATTCTTGAAGTTGTTGTTCTTGGAGTTATCATTCTTGGTTATCGTTCATGAAATCGTAGTGGAGTTGAGATATTTGTTAGTTTAAGTTTTTTTTACTAGTTTGTTATTTTTTTTGTTATGAGTACTAATTTATTTTTTTTTTTAAATGCTTTTTTTTTGAAATCATTATTCTTGGAGCCATTTTTTAAGTTGCCATTCTTGAAATCTCATAGTAGTAGAAATTAAGGCCTTTGTTGATTTAAGTATTTTTTTTACTAAGTTGTTTTTTTTTGTTAGAGATACTAATTGTTCTCTTTTTTTAGATGGTTCTTTTCTGGAATCATTATTTTTAAAATTGTCATTGGCAAATTTTATATATAAATATATTTCAATTACTAATCAAGTAAGATATATATCGATACTCAATACCCCTGCCGTTTTCTATCGATAGTGATAGTAATATATCTGATATAGACATTAACCAATATATAACCAATATATTAATAGTAATTATAATCGATATATATTATAATAGTTAATAATCAATATGTAATCAATATAAAAACAATTGATTAATTACTTGTATCCGGCCAATTAATATCAATTGCAAATTTTATAAAAAAATTTTAATTTTAAGATTTTTTTATTAAAAAAAAAAAAAAAAGAATACAACAAATGATAAATTTTTATTAAAAAAAAACAAGAAGAATACAGTACAACAAACGGTAAATCCATTATAACTAAAAAACAAATACAAAGTAACAAATATTCGAACCCTAACCCGAACTTTAACAACGACTCCAATGGCAAAATCGTATCTAAAAGAAGAAAAGCATCAAATAACTCCAGCAATAATGTCTTCAGCAACAAAATTGCAACCCGTGGTAAAAAAAGTTGAAATTATATATAAAAACCTGACTATATATTTATTAAGGAAAAGGGAGGAAGGATAGACCTTTGATAAAAAATAATCAGGTGATTAATGACACTGCTCTAATCCTAATGACAACTTCAATGGTAAAATTATGCCTAAAAAAAAGCAACCAAAAACTCCAGTAACAACAGCTCCAACGGCGAAATTGCAACTAAAAAAAGAAAAGAATTAATAAATATATAAAAAAAACAAATTAATAGTCCCAAAATAAAAACATACACAAAAACGGCAACTCCAATGACTTTAATAATGCTAGTGAAATCGCACCTAAAAGAAAAGAAAAGTTAGTATCTAGATAAAAGAAAAAATAACAAGCAACGGCCCAAAAATAAAAAACACCAAAACAATGATTCTAAAAAAATAATGGTTCCAATACCTTTTCAATGATGTAATTATGCTTGAAAAAAAAGAAATATATAAAAAAAAAGAAACAAAAAACAAAGTAGTGATCCCAAAACAAAAACTTACCCGAAAATGACAGCTCCAATAACTCTAATAAAAACAATTCCAACGGCGAAATCAGCAGAAAAAAAGAAAAAAATCAATAAATATATAAGACAATAAAAAAAGTGACACCAAGACAAAAAACTTACCCAAAAATGGTGACTTCATAACTCTAGTAATGACAGCTCCAATGGTGAAATTACACCTAGAAGAAAGAAAAGCATCAGTAAATATATAAGAAAAAAATAATACCAAGACATAAAACTTACTCGAAAACAGTGACTCTAGTAATGACAGTTCCAACAGCAAGAGCAAATGAAAAAAACATATACTCCGAATAATGAGTTAGCAACAAAACTAGACAAGGGACCACTTCTTTGACAAGAGTTGTTATTGCTAATGTATAAAAAGTGACACCTAAACAACGCATATCGGCATGTTTGGTTCATCATATTTGAGTAACCCCAAAATTTTGGGGTCCAAATGTAGATCAATTTTTATAGTCGAATTTTATAAAACGAATTTACAAGTATACTAAAGTACGTAGTATATTTTACTATATCAGATATAAACATATGACTTTTTAATATTAAAAGCAAATTCATATTTGTACATAGTATATATAGAAGCACTAAATAGAAAAGATCTAACTTGAATAATCATAGTATTACGGTATTAATAAAGATATATATTTGTATATGAATTGTCTCTACTAAAACAACATTGATAAAAATTACCACATAGAGATATCGTGTAAGATATTTACCAAATATTCCTACAAAGGCATTCTCACTGCTAAATACTTGATTTCCAACAGTGCGATGATGGTTTTTTAGATGCTTCTAAATTTCTCATATCATAGCTTTTTTAATATGATCAAGCTCATAGTTAGGTAGTGGCAATATATATGCAAAGACAGTATATTATGGTCCTTATGTTTTATTGTTCATGATGTTTAAGACCACATTGAGTCTTGTAAGATCGTAAACATGTACAAAGAGAACAAGTAAATCTTGAAGTACTAATTGAATTAGACATAACTAGCTATTTTAAATAGTTAATATATAAAATAAACTTATAACAGTAAATTCTACTATACTATATACCTATTGGTCAAAAAGACGATGAGTTGCGATGGGTTCCAACGCGTTTACTTATATTTTTTATAGTAAATAAATATTTTTGAGGTGTTATTTAAATGAATTTCATACTCACATGATATTAAAATAGAGCATGATCAGTGTGTGATCTAATAAATTTTGGGGTACTATAGTATAATTTTGTGACCCTAAAAACCAAACACGCCGATATGGTGCTTATAATGATACAAATTCCCACCAACAACTTACTAATGTACCAGTAATGAAGCGAAATTATGACACCAACTTCAAACGACGGCTTCAGTAACAACAACAACTCTAATTTCAAGTGAAGAATCTAGTAATATGATATCAACAACGATTACAACCTAAAACTGTTAGGGGCGTGCCATTTATCACGTGATATTTTTTTCTTAGTAGCTACCCCTATCCATGTATGGTGTGATCACTTTATCTAATTTTGATTAATTAATATAATATATAGACATGATCACTACCTCTGACTATATATCCATGATAAAAATTACGTTATAAATGGCATGCCCCTTACAAAAAAAATTAATTAGTAAAATGCATTGAAACAAAAAATAAAAAATTCATAATAAATATCGCGAATTATCGTGAAATCAGATTATTGTGAAATCCACGTGATCTGTAATCAACTCGTAATTGTGCACTGATCCAAATTCGGCCTGTAATCAACCCATTGATAAAATTAGATCATGTAATTTGATCATTAAAAAAAAAACAATTGAATTGGAGGGTTTTTTCTTCAAAAGCAACAAAAAAAACATCATCCAAAAAAAACAACATCATTCAAGAAAAACAACATCACCCAAGAAAAACACACCCATACACCCACCCAAGAAAAACAATGTCTATCCAAGAAAAAACAGCACCCACCACCTACCCAAGAAAAGCAACGCCCACTACCCACCCAAGAAAGCAATGCCAACCACCATCTCAAGAAAAAAAAATCTAATTTTTTTTTTTTTTCCCAAAATTCCCAAGACAGTAGAAGAGTATCAGGTGATAGTTGAATATATTCGTTCAGGAACTTTCCTGGATAGCATTCTAAAGAGCCCTATCACCCCCACCGTACGTTCGCCGCTGCAAGAATTTCGAAGTCAACGAAAACGGAGTTCTTTACGCTAAGCCCGTGGTAAAAAATGGTGTAGTTAAGTCTGAAAAACGCCGTATAGTCCCCAAATACGATGTAGAAATGCGTGCTTTAATTTTAGAACACTTTCATGACTAAGCAAATCACCATGAATATCATAAACCTTTTTCTGCGATTTTAGAAAAACATATTGGAATCACACAAGAAGAGGTGAAACTATACGTAAACGAATGTCCCACCTGTGCTATGAATACCTCTATAAAAGAAAAAACTGACGTAATATCTGTAGTGTCTTTGGGCCCTTGGCAGCACGTTCAAATCGACTTAGTCGGCTTTCGCGATTTTGCTAAAGAGAATGAGGATTTTTCGTGGCTGATTAAGTGTGTCTGTGTGTTCTCTAAATTTCTTGTCGCAGTCCCGATGAAAAATAAGGAAGCAGGAACGGTCGCGACACACCTTCTTAAGGATGTTTTTAAGATCCTTGGGCCCCCTACAACCCTTCAAAGTGATAACGGTAAGGAATTTGTTGCAAATGTAATTACACAAATTTGTAGGGCCATGAACATTAAAATTAGGCATGGTCGGCTTCGGCATCCACAGTCACAAGGACAAATCGAGCGGCTTAATCAGACTGTGGGCCATGGTTTCACTAAGTTACTTTGGGATCAAAACAATCAACTGCAAAGAAAAGACTGGATGAATGTAATCGACGTATTCGTCACGTCGTATAATTCAACAGTCCACATGGCGCATAGCTGTACGCTACACGAAGTACTTTTCGGATGGAAAATGCATTGCGTCTATGATACTCCTAGCACAACCGGTTCGTTTATGTTCCTTGTTAAGATAGGGTTAGGAAATTAAAAACGAGTAGGGTTAGGGTTATAACTAGTAGGGTTAGGGTTATAACTAGTAGGATTAGGGTTAGGGTTGGAATTGGCTATATTTTTGTGAAATAACGTGCAGGGGCATTATTTCAAATTTTGGCCAAAGGCCAAAATTCGAAATTATGCCCCTGCACGTTATTCCGATTAGATTTTAGATATTTTTTTCTTTATATTGGCTTTTAGAATTAGCATACTAAACGATTATTTCTCTTTTTTTTTTATAACAGATGAATTAGAAGAAGTCACTACCACCAAAACCACCACTACCGAACCCACCACTACCGAACCTACCACTGCCCAGGCTGTTGCCGTGGAAAACCGTATTTCACGAATGCTGGAGCTCCAGGAATCTGTGAACAAATCACTTGAAAAATATCGTACAAGGATATATCAACAAGGAAGTGTACATAGAAAAAAAACGGCGAATAACACGATTGAAGCCGGGGCTACAATTGCCATTGCGCCAGACCATGATATGAATCCGCAAACTAGAAAAAGGAAGTTACAACCGACCTTTTCCCAGCGAGGAGTGTTTAAATCACTCACATCCAACAATCGAACTGCTGTTGTTGAAATAAATAGCGAAGATATTTGTGTCCCCGTCAAGCAAGTTAAGGTTGTACAAAATAAGTCGTAAATGGGTGAGTGGGTGGGCGAAGCTTTTTTTTTGATTTTTTTTTTTTTTT